>JAUPMG010000013.1:16570033-16580161 GCA_031762675.1 Pachysandra terminalis | reverse complement strand
TGGTAGAAATCATGTTATGTTAATTGCTGTTTCAAATTATTGGCATATTCTGTTTTTATAAATGCTATATATGTCATATATTTACTACATGCTCATTAAAAAAAAATTTTGTCGCTTAGGCAATAGTCTATCCCCTAGGAAATTTGATAGCATTGATCTTGACCTATTTTCTTTGTTAGGGCTACTCCAAGATTCTTATTGTCACGATCCAAACTTAAATGAAATTCATGTGGGAATCCCTTAGGTTTAAAACGTAACTCTCACCCCAAATCCCTATGGGAATGGAAAGTAATAAGAGCCAAACCATAGAAATATCATATAAGACCTTTAAAATAATCCTTACAAAAAATAATTAAATAAACTAAGTCTATTACATCCAAAACGGTCAAGTAAATCACAGTGGAAAATAAATAAAGAAATAGCCTATTCTCATGTTTAAATCAAATCCCTATTAACTAACTTATTACACAAATCTAAGTAAATAATCCCTATTACATATGCTACTAAAATTAGCAAATAAATCCTGCATATATCTTTTATCTTCATCTTTGACTTGGTCTCCACCTTAATCACCACGGTTCTGCTGGATACTCACTAAAGATCCTGAAATGGTTGCCCAAAGGCGTCAGCTACACTTAGCTCAGTAAATAAGTCAATTAAACCATATTTTAGATTGGAATAGGTTTAAAGCCACTCTCCAATGATATAACATAAATAAAAACAGAATATATGCAATAACATGATAATATACAATGTGAATGCAATGAATGATGATTCAATTATTAATGAATGCAATGCATGTTCATGCAACAATGAAAGGGATAATTACCAAGTGTGATCCAGGCAAATACATATGCTGTGCAATCATGCATGTTCAAAATTCGAGCTATGTAAGCCCCACACTGGACCAATCAATTACTGAGCAAGATGTCTTAGCGAACTATCCCCCCTATTTGGGCTACTCAAGTAAGATATTCTATGTGCGCATCATAGTTTTAAGGGGCTTCGACCAAGAGGGCACAATTCCCCCACTTATTTTCGGTCACGGGTAATAACCATGGCGCCAAAAATATGAACTAACCTCAGTGAGCCATATACTAACCGAATGCAAATTCACTCGGCACCCGTTACGTATAATAATACACTATCGAGATGAAAATAATGGGGTAATATTGGGACGACCAAATCCCTCAACCTAAATAATCAGTCCATCCGGGACTTCCTCACCACAGTATGATATTAAAATCATAACAACACTCAGTTAGATCAATACCCTCAACTTATGTTGTCTGATTGGTCAAGCATATGACCAGCAATATGGTCAATAATGCAATTAGGATATGTTGTGCATGTGTAGTGATTGTGCACATTAACTAAGCATACATTCATGTGTACAATCGTGAAATATCTTTAAGTGATCAATATGAATGTATGAAACATAGTACATGCATCATGGTATTCAAATTAAGTTGAATTATGTATAATTATAATAAAATATCTAAATTTATCAAACAATCAATTAAATCAGCCAATCATGTCATAAAACTATCAAAATTGACATACAATTAATTAGTATAACTCAGGAGTCCAATACACATCATGTAATTCAGCAATTCAGTAAACATGGGCTGGCCGACAAACTAACCGGCACATCGGTTGGCCCGCCAGCAGCCTAGGCAGGGGCCACAACAATCAAATACAGGGTCATATGACTGTCCGGCAGCCTAACCGGCTCACCAGCTGGCTACTGGCAACCTGGGCAGAGAGTCCAAAGTACATTCAGGGTTATTAAGTCTGACCGGTGGGCTAACCGGTACACCGGTTCCCACCGGTAGGCTAGGTAGGGACCAAATTCACCAGTTACACACATGTATAGCTATCGGTAGGCTAACCGGCACGCCGGTTGGCCACCGGTAGACCAGGCAGAGATAAATTTCATTAAAGTCATGTTTGGCAGGCTAACCAGTACACCGGTTGGTCTGTCAGATACCACCTGGGTGAACCGGTAGGCTAACCGGCACACCGGTAGCTTGTCGGTTTGCCGAGAAACCAACAAACAACACAAAATTAGTATTTTAAATTAGTTTTTATCAAAGTTTCCTTCTAAGACCCATATTTAAATCATCTTCCGACCAAAACCCAATCAAAATATCAATCTGTAGATATGAAAAATGGTAAGGGTAGATAGCTCAATAACAGACCGTCATGTGTCAGAATTATGACCGACACGTAGCAAGATCCCCACTGATACCCATGGGTATAACCCTTGGGAACTTCCTAAGAAAGAACCCCGGTCGGTTCGAGGAACCAGTTCAAGGAATATACAACCAAGACATAGATATAGGGAGAAGGTAGTGTGCTCGTAATGTCCCTTTATTACATAAATCACAGGATGATTAACACTACAATGAATATACAATGATGTCAATATCAACAGGTACTCCGCAACGGGATGCGAGACCCCTTTACAACAGGATGCCGATGCAGAAATACTTCTCAAGTCATACTTGAGGCGCCCACCTGTGATGGGACAACCCCTCGGATTCTTGAGAGTCCCACTTGTGATGGGACATCCTCTCAAGTCATACTCGAGGGCGCCCACCTGTGTGGGACAACCCCTTGGGTTCTTGAGAGCCTTAGAGGTGCGTTTCACGTTTACCAAAGAGATGCGTCTCGGTGAACACGTCGATATTAATTTACATTCGAAGGGGAATGACAGTCCTGGATGATGTAAGACGTCGACACGTCGATATGAATTTACATTCGAAGGGGAATGACAGCCCTGGATGATGTAAGGCGTCGACACATCGATATGAATTTACACCCGAAGGGGAATGACAGCCCTGGATGATGTAAGACGGCGATACTACTTCTGTCTAGAGTGATGTTCAACGACGTTGAAGGCGATACATACCTCCATCTAGAGCGATGCTCGATGACGTTGAAGGCGATACTACCTCTGTCTAGAGCGAGGCTCAACGACGTTGAAGGCGATACTACCTCCGTCTAGAACGAGCATCAACGACGTTGAAGGCGATACTACCTCCGTTTAGAGTGAGCCTTAACGACGTTGAAGGCGATACTACCTCCGTCTAGAGCGATGCTCAACGACGTTGGAGGTAATACTACCTCCGTCTAGAGCGATGCTCAACGACGTTGAAGGCAATACTACCTCCGTCTAGAGCAAAGCTCTAAGACGTAGAAGGTGATACTACCTCCGTCTAGAGGGAACCTCGATGACGTAGAAGGTCACTCAGTCTCAAAAGAACTAAGGTTTGAGGACCTCGAAAGTACTAAGACTAGTAGCCTCGATGGCGTCAAGACTAGACAGTCTCAACGATGCCAAGGCTAAATAGCTTTCACTACCACGAATATCTACTGATCGCTAACATCCATATCGAGGTGTCGTGAGGCTCGCCAACATTTGGCCGTATTTGGGGTTATAGGTCATGTCACGGTCTCTCAGTGGCAAGCCTGTAATTATCCACATGACTTGTGATTGGTCCACCTAAGAGACTGGGGTACTTGGTGCGTATTACCCCAGGTGAATGTTTTAACTACCGTCAGAAACTGTGGTTATGAATTCTAACTGCAGTTAATTTTCTTCAAAAAGCTATAAATATTGGCTCACTTCCCTCATTCGAGGAGGATGAAAAAAGGGGAGAGACCTCTGCCAAAATTACCAGACCTTGAACTACGTCTGACTTGATCCTTGTTTGGGTACGTAGGCAGCCTGCAAAAGGTTCAGACATAATCTCAATTAGAGTCCTAGGGCTTGGAGAATCTCTAACAACTTGACTCATTAGCTCCCTTAGCTCGGTTCGACTGATGTTAGACGGTCCACCAGTTTGACTCTTTAGTTCTTCTAGAGACGGGATACGGTCACTCGTTGATTTAGGTTCCTATCGATCAGTAATATTACACTTGGTGACTTCCTTACAAAAACACCCACGAAACACAATCAAAACATTAACTTACCTTCATCAAGATGGTCATGTATTAAGAAGTTCAATATTTTAATAAAATAACTTGTTCTCAGATTTGAAATAGCGTGCTATGTTATATTCACTGAATATCCCATCTCACCTAGATCCAAATCCAAAATATAGAATAATTGAGTTACTTACCTTGGCTGTTCTTCATCGGATCTTCTTCCTCTTCAATTCAGTTCAAGTTTTGAACTTCATCTTCTTCTCCAAGCTCTTGAAGTTTCAGCAGTCTCCCACACTCTCTCACTCTTTCTTAGATTATGATCACACGTCCACCCCTAATGTTTATATAGTTTTCCTTTTAGTTTCCTAGTTGGTTTATAAGTTGTACTTAGTTTAGGATTATGTCTTTAATTAATAGGCCTTAGATTAGAGTAGTTTAATTACAACCTTTTGATTAAAGTGTTCTAAATCTAGTAGGATTCAATCATTGGTTTTGTCTAACCTTATCCTAATTAGGTTTAAAGTTTTATTACTTTTAATCCTGACCATTAGATTAATCTAAGTGTTCCTATAAAATCCTAACCATTGATTAATAGGTGTTCTAATCTTAATAGGATTACTTATTTAATCCAGTTCCCTATTGGTTTAGGATTAGTTGTTAATTCTAATTAATCCTAGCCATTTAATGTAGATTAGATGTTCCTGCAAAATGTCAGCCTTAGATTAATATCCTAGTCTTACTTGAATTAGTTTTTTATTACCTTATCTAATGTGGAATCCTAATACAACTAGTAGGCTTCATTTTTTAGGCTGTTTGAGACTCCTAATCAAGTTCTACGTCAATTTTTCTAGAAGGCTATTATTAAAAACGAAATTAATTATGATTTAAGCTTATTAAGCTAATTAATTAATTAAGGTATTTACTTAATTACTTAAGCCCACTTAAAGTTTATAAGTCCAGTTCCTTTTAATTAAGCCCAAGACAAATCAATTAAGCCCAACACTTAATTAATTAAGCCTTTAAACAATATTTAATATGTTTTAATGTGTGTTTATACATGGTCTATTAAGTTAAGTATATAGTTATTATATAGGTGTTTTAAATAATATAGTTTATTTTAGAATCCTGTTAACTTACTGTTATACCCTTATATAAAAGAATTTTCTATTTCAATTTTTTCGTGTTGTTACACTTATGCATGTGTTTGTTCCTTACGTTATCTTTCCCATTCTTTGCACATATTCATCTTGATATCCTTATCTAAGCTACACTCATCATGGTAGGCACGATAGTTGTGATGCAAAATTTCCATTTGGACTTGAGTGGAGTATGATGGTTGCATATTATTCTAGAAGTGCCGATCCATTTAAGCCATCCAATTATAGTTATATATCCAACATCCTCCTCAACATCCCAATCTTATGGATAATTGATCCAAGATAATGCAAGTGGTTACTTTTGGAAATCTTCTTGTTCTCATTTCATATCATTGCTTCACTCTCATTTGCATTTGTACTATAGTTGCATAATACCATGCTTAGTCTTGACTTGTTCACAGACCTTGTTTCCCTCTATAGTTCTAATTTTGCATTACTCTCTGTTTTGGTCTACCAGAAACCACATCATCTGCAAATAACAACACCATGGCACCTCCTCTTCAATACGACCCGTCATTTCATCCCTAATCTTACTACACACATATAAACTTAGAGCTACAACCCAAACTTACATGCATATACACCAAATCTCACTTTTCTAACTAAACCAACAAACTCAACTCTATTCTTTTTTATAGTGGATTTTGTGAGCGTCACGGTGTTTAAATTCGGTATCGGATTGGGGATCGTTCCGGTCCAATACTGAGCTGGATCGCCGATCTAACTCGGGATTGGCCGATCCAAACATGGCCCAATTTTTATTTTAAATCATAAAAGTTTTTAGGGTGTCGGACAATCCATATTGGATCGTCCGATCTGACTTGTCCGAAACTGAGTCAGAGAACTTTAGCAATTTTCAGGATCAGCTTGGGATCGTGACTCGTCCATAGCCGATCCCGAGTCGGATCGGCCAATCCGACTCAGGATGGGCCGGTACTTAACACTATGGTGAGCGTTGCCTGATTATTAAGGTTGATGGTTTTGTTAGAATAATTTAGTTTTGTGTATGTATATTTAAGCTTTGATTGTTTCCTTAAATTTTAGGTTTTCCTTGACATTATATCTAATATATCCAGATTTTGTTTAAATGTGATACTTGGCATTTATCATTTATGATCTTTCTCAACTTTGCCATTTTCATGGTGATTTATAATATAATATTTTAAACTAATAATATATACATATATAACTCGTGCAACCATGCATGCCCTTCGCTGTTGCACAACTGTAACATTCAGAAAATCAGCCATTTCCTGACCAATTGGGGATTTTTTTACTTCTATAAATATTCCCTCACCCCCATTTTCATCCACAACTCACTTTCTTCTGTTGTACAATTTCTCGCACTCTCTTTTTTGCTTTATTTGCTTTCTTTTCTACAATCTACTTTTTTCTCTAGTTCTATTTATAGTATTAAAGTGTATTAAACATTATCAAGAGAGTATTAAGTAACCATGTTTGCTAGTAACATTATTCCTGGGTCTTTTACTAACTACTCTCTGGCCTCACGCTCAAGGATGCTGGCTTCACTTAAATCCCTGTGTTTAATGACTTCCACAATTTTATGTATATATCATCTTCTTGTAATGACATACTGACTCCAATTTCAAGGTTGTGAGCCTCATGGTCTACTTATCTTGAATTTGATTCAGTTACAACATCAGTTTATTATTAATATACACCAGGTCAACCTTTACCTGCCCTAGCAAAACAAGTTGTGGTGGCCAGTGTTATGCGACCAGATACCTGGTTGCATAATTTCCCAAGTGCTAGTTGAAAATATTGCTTTTATGAAGAAATTGTATCATGTTTATAACTGGTATGGAGCACATAAGCCATCTGCAGATCTTGTATTACTCTTTCCAGCTTTTTTCCTGTGTTAAGCAGATTTAAAACATTGTATTAGGAAACTATATGATGTATATTGAATTTTTTTTGTGCACCCGAAGTTCATCTTACATGATCTTTTTTGTGCAGCGGATACAATATGCGAAAACTAAGTCAGACTGTGTTGCAAAGGCAGATGGAACCTTCACTCCAAGAGAGAAGAAGAAGAAGCAGGAAGAGAAAGGTATCATTTTCATGAAATATTCTCCTATTTAATTGCTGTTTCTGACGATATATATGTACATCATAATTTAGAAAACATATGTAATATTTTATCATTAGACTGCAGATATAAGTTCTCATCATTACCTTCTTTTTGTTATATATATATATGAGCAAGGCATTCTATACTCTAAATTGTTTTCCATAGTACGTGGTCATTCTAAAACCAAGTTTAATTCTTTAATAATTACTGGAAATAAAACCAGGAAAAAGTGGTCTCTCGTCCAGTTTGTTCGCTTGGTTTAAAACTATTGAACCATAATGCCTTGCTGGTGCAGACATGCACACTTTCCGAAAGGGAAAAACAAAATAATAATAAGTCATAAATTCTGGTAGTATTTGTTGGTGATTAGGGCTTGAATTATAACTACTTAAAATATTTTCTTCTGATTTACTTCATGACAAAAAAATGGTCCTTTTGTTGGTCGTGTGCAGCTGAAAGAAAACTGAAGGCTGAAGAATCACAACCATCCAATGCTGCTGCTAATGGTATCCCTGCTGATCGTAATGGGGCCCCAGCCGTAAGTATTTTGTTGCTACATGTTCTGTTATTAAGGATTACTAATTTTATTTCAAATCTTTTCCTTGTAACAGTTGAAATATAGCACAGTTACATAGTATCATCAAGGTTGCCAAAATTGTGAATCGAATTGAAAATCGTAAGGAGCCACTTAGAATCGAATCACAATTTTGAATCATAAATCGTAAGAGTCGTAGTAGTTTAGTAGAAGTAGCGTTTTGGATTTAGGTTTTGGGATTTTTCTTGGGAAATGGAATTTTTTATTGTTTAAAATTAGTAAATCATATTTCTTTATGCATACTTAATCATTTTAGAGTACCGTGTTCTATATAAACAAAGATCAATCCCAAAAAGGGAAAACTTTTGAATAAAAAAAGTAGCGGACATTTTTTTAGTGCTGTAGAGTTGAATCGTATGAATTGTACGATTAAATTGTAAATCGTACAATTCAATGTGTGAATCGTAGAATTCAAACATTTTCACTGATTTGAATCGATGGTCAAATCTAATCGATTTTTGTTGTGGCTTGCATTAACAGTTGAAATATAGTATCATTATGGAGTGGCTTGCATTAATAAGATTTTTTTTTTGGTTATAAGCAGGCTAGTTTCCGGCAAGGAAAGCCGAGTGCACAAGAGGCAGCTGCAGCGCCGAACAATATACTTTTCATTCAGAATTTGCCTCATGAGACTACGAGTATGATGCTGCAAATGCTCTTCCAACAATACCCTGGTTTTAGGGAAGTCCGGATGATTGAAGCAAAGCCCGGTATTGCCTTTGTAGAGTTTGAAGATGATGTGCAGTCCTCCATTGCCATGCAAGCCCTTCAGGGCTTCAAGATCACTCCTCAGAACCCCATGGCAATCACCTTTGCCAAGAAGTAACCAATCGTTTTGCGGTAAGTTATTTTTTTGTCATTAACAATCTGATAGTTGGATATCCAATTTTGATGTCTATTGATCGCAAAGCTGTTTGATTCCGTGTTTTCGAGCTCGTTTAACTTTGAAGAAACCAAACAGTTAGTTTTGAGTAAACGAAAACATTTCCGAGCTGTTGTTGCTGAATCTACACGTACATAATCACTTGCTTGGCATTCTAGTTAGGCTGTGTTTGTATTTTGAGAGAAAAGAAAAGAAAATACTAAAGAAAGCACTTTTTCGTATTTGGTTGAAGATGAAAAGAGTTGGGAACAGAGATTTGAAAAGGAAATAATTTGAAATTTTTTCCCTTTTGGAATAAAACCTTTCTCTCCAAAACGATAGAGATTTGGAAAAAAAGATGAAAGAAAAGAAAGGTGGAGACCACTCTCTAACACTTCAACCTAATTTACTACTTATTTTGTCTTCTAATCAACCTCGTAGGAATATATGTAAGTGATCTACATATGAACGGCAACATGGCAAGTTAGGGTCCGGTTGTGCCGAATTTGAACTGACTTTTGGCTTACTAAACCCACTCCAATGGAGTTGAGGTGGGTTTGTTATCTGTTTAACTAGCTCCACTGCCATCCCTAATCTTAGGATTTTAAAGGGGCAGTCTTGTTGACCCTAAATATGTAGGGATTTTAAGCATCTGTCGGAATTTGTAGTCTTTGCAAGCAGAGAGTAGATAAGGGCCATACATTTGCTCTGGACTTGTATGAGCTCAAACTGTGAACGGCGAAAAAAAACCAATCAAAAAAATAAGTGCCTCACATCGTTTGGAGCGAGATGGTTGAAGCATCCGTTGTAGCATGTGTATGTACACGTTATGCGTTTACATGCATGCAATACATTGCGTGTATCTGCATAGGGTTTTTAAGTGTTAGGGAAATGCACACTTTGGTTATTGTGATTTGGTGCCTTGATTAAGTCATATTGTGGTTTGCAAATACTCTTTAAGAGTTATTGTGTTTGAATGATTTTTTTAAACTGACTTTTCTTATTGTCCAAAATACCCTTCAAATATTTATCTAATATTGCGTTTTAATTCTTGACTCGTTTTTTAGAGAAATCCCAAATAACCCTTCTTCTTCTTCTTTTTTCTTCTTCTCGTTTTGGAGAGAAACCCCTCTGAACCCTCTTCTTCTCATTTTGGAGAGAAACCTCACCCCAAATCTAAACCTTTCTTCTTCTTCTTCATTCTTCTTCTCGTTTTAGAGTGAAACCCCAAATCTTAACTCGTCTTCTTCGTTCTTTTTTTCAACCCAGCTGATTAAGTTTGAAAGATTGATGTTATTTTATATGTAAAATTATATATGGATGTGTAAATATTTTAGAAGGTTAATTTGAGTGGTTAATAATGATTTTATTAAATTTGTACTTTTAACATACCATTCGAACATTTTAAGAATGTATTTTATATCCCTTTTAACAAGTTCATATTTACACAACTGTATGATAATATTTCAAACTTTCTTAAAACATGAAT
>JAUPMG010000013.1:16526311-16558687 GCA_031762675.1 Pachysandra terminalis | reverse complement strand
TTTGGAGCATTAGGAATGGAGTCGGATAGAAATGAAAATCAGGATTTCCATGCTCGATTTTCAGATTCCCTGTTAATTGAAAATTCTAGTGCATTGGATGATGAGAACAATTCTTTCAACCAAGGGGGATCTAGTGTTTCCTACTCTGATACTCTAAGCAGCGTGGCTGAGGATATGCCAACAGATGGCGAGGTAGCAGCAAAAGTATACCCGTCAAATGAAATGTGTTTGGTTGAAATAGATGATATATCATCCAAGAAGCTTTCTAGAAACGGGGATGATATAGGAACTATATCTCCAGTGTACAGCGTCCCCAATGGAACCTGCAATGAAGTGTGCGAGATCCCACATCATAGATCTGAATTTGGAGTAGCATCTTATAATTCATATCTTACAAGTACAAATTCTACTTCTTTGCATTTAGATCCTAGCGCAACCTTGAGTGAAGTTCAATTGGTGGAGTCAGAATTAAATGAAATCTCCTCTGGTTGTGTAGAAGCTGGCAAATCATCATGCAGTGAAGAAGATGGCATGAATTTAGCTGGTGATTTATCCTATACAACCAATGTATCTGGGCTTTCCCTGCAGAATAGAGATGTTTTTCTCCAAACAAAGTCTGCTGATAGCCAACCAGTTCCCGTGTTGGATGATGAAACTCTTGATGTATCTTCTGAACCTTTGCTGCATCAGTCTGATGTCTCTGACCTTTCTCTTGACGAAAAAAATGATGACGATGCTCTTGAAGTTCTTCCAGAAGAAAATGCTGAAAGTAGTCCTACAGAAAATTTGATAAGCAGAAAGCTTGATTTATCACATTTGGTTACGTTAGAAACAGAAGAGCAAATTCATGGCTTTTTCGAACAAGAAGTGGAAGTTTCTTCAGGTATTGCGTTACCACCTAAACATTTACCTGCTTCTACCACTCCTTATTTTTTGGATGATGTAGAGCCTGGCAGCAGCATTGCAATGATGGATAATGTTATTATATCAACTGGAGAAAACTCCAAAAGCTTATTCTCTATGATCGATATTCGAGAGACTGCTGACTTTGTGGAACAGGAATTTCAAGAAATGACAGATGTGATTCCACCACTCAAACTGGATTCTGCAGAAGCTGGCATTCCATGTTCCGAAGTGGAAATGTTGCGTGAGAAGCTTGAAGGATCGTTAAATATATTCAGTTGTGAGGGAAAAGATGGATCCACTCCTTACATGGTCCCTTTGAACTCCTTGTGTTCCATGCTAAGTGATGCCGTTTCTCTTGAATTTCCATCTGATTGTCCAAAGCCCACATCAGTGACTGAGATTTATTCACTGTTAAATGATTCAGTGACTGATAATGACGAAACAGTTGTGTGTTCTGGCCTGATTTCTTCTAGTCCAGATGATTTTACAGTAGCAGATGAACAGAAGGAACTGAATCAACTGACAGTTATTCCTACAAGTTTAAATGGAAAGTTGTGTAATCCGGAGTCCTTTGATATTTCTAGTTCATTGTTCCTTGATGATGTCCTTGGTTCATCAGAGTGTGAACAAACCCAAAAGGATTTGCATATCAATGATGGCACCGTCACTTCGACATCTCCAAAGGAAAGTGATCAAAAATGGGAATCAAAATCTCTCTATAATATTCATCTACCAGAGAGTACAGAAGATGCCATTTCTTCACCTACCAATTCCTATTCAGAGCGGGTAGTTCCTTTAGAACAATCCTTGGATAATCAACTCAGCGAGGAGTCTTTACATGAAGATGGAGAGAGGCTTCAATCATCTGCTCTTCAGTGTGAAGAATCACATTGTTTGAACCACAGAGATCGAAATGGTTGCTTTGAGGCTATTTCTGGGTCGTGTCAAGCCGACTCCCTGACCCATACTTCCGAAGCAGAGTTCTCAACACTTGCAATTGCAGCTACTCATAGTACTGAAAGCTTTGAGCCTGCCATGGAACCCTTAGATTCAAATTTTCCTCACTCTGTCCTACGAACCGAGTCATCTCACCAACAAACATTGGAGATCCCGCCGAATAGACTAGCTCTGGCTATTCCATTGCCGGATCATAATGCCCTGCATGCCAATCTGGAGATGCCACCTTTGCCACCTCTGCCCCCAATGCAGTGGAGGATTGGAAAACTTCTACATAGCCTGCTAGCTTTGGAGGAAGAAATGATGCAACACAATCTGAATCCATTCTCAACAGTACTACCAGCAACAGCAGATGAGAAGGCTCAACAGGAATTTTCAACAGTAGGAGAGATTGCACTTGCAGAGCATTTAAACCCATTAGTACCACTCTTAGCTACTGGAGAGGAAAAGCCTCAACATGTTTCTGAAACGGTTGGGGGTGAAGCGTTGCAGCACACTCTGACTTTATGTCAAGAACCTGGCTTGGTAAATGATGAGATAATTCAACAGGGTTTCCTGCCTCTAGAGGGAAAAAGAAATGAACCTATGAATCCGTTCTTAGCATTACCAGACACGGATGATGATCAAAGGCCATATTCCCATAATTTAGGTGCAGAAATGGTACGGCCTAGTTTAAAGCCGTTTGTACCACTAGCAACTACTGGAGATGTGAATCCTAGACATGCTTCCCTATCATTACCAGAAAACATAGAGCAGTCTCAACTTATAGATGCAGAGAAGCTACAACATACTCTAAATTCAGAGGGAGAAGCGATGAGTTTTCCAAGCTCAATTGCAGCACAACCAACTAAAGAATATGAGCAGGCTAGACAAGGTTCACAAATTTCAGAGGGAGAAATAGCAGGGCAATCAAATGCATCTGCACTACTACCAGCTGTAGAAGATGGGAAGCCAAATGGAAATTATCAGGCGAGGCACCCTCGACCTAGAGATCCTCTCATTGAGGCTGTTGCTTCTCATGAAAAAAGCATGGTAATGATGGTAATATAGTGTAATTTACGAGCACATTATTAAGTATCAGTCGATCCTGAGTCAGATTGGCCGATACAACTCGGGATCAGCTCGTGATGAGTTACAATCCCAAGCCGATCCCAAAAATTGCTAAAGTTTTCTGACTCGGCCCAAAACCAAGTCAGATCGTCCGATCCAGACGATTTGGATCGGCGAACCAACTTGGTATTGAAACGGAACGATCCCCTATCCGATACCGACTTTAAACACTATGTTTATGAGTTTTACATCTTCAAGTCTTGACAATTTTGCCACTTAAATGTTTTTTTGCAGTTAAGAAAGGTAACAGACTGGGGTCGGCCTATAATTGGGCCAAAGGAGGAAGAAAGGGATTCATTGCTAGCACAGATAAGAACCAAGGTTCGACCTAAAAAGTTATTTTCTATTTCTGAAATATTATTTGGCATCAACTGTCATGAGGTCTAATACTCTGAATTTTGTTTTGGTGTTCATCAGTCATTCAACCTTAAACCTGCAGTTGTAACAAGACCTAGCATCCAGGGTCCTAAAACTAACTTGAAGGTTGTTGCCATTTTGGAGAAAGCAAATGCAATTCGCCAGGTTCGGTTTCCTATTAGTAATGCAATATTCCTTCAATTCTTTTATTACTGTAAAACCTTTTTGCAATGCACATTGTTGAAAATATCGATTGATTGAAATAGGCGCTTGCTGGGAGTGATGAAGATGATGAGGGTAGCTGGAGCGATTCTTGAGCAACCATTATCATACCCATGGATACATGAATTTTTCCTTCTACGTCGTTGGAGTGACTAGAGAGGCAAGCAACTGTTTCAGAAAGTGTCAGGTCCGTGCTCGCTTGACATCCGTGTATTATATTGTTTCTTCCCGTCCCCCCTTCCCTGGTTCTTTTTTTATATTTAAAATTTATTGGATAGCGAAGAATGTATCATATCCATGAAAGCCTGGAGCATGATTAAATGATTTAACCATACATGTCAAATACAATCATCCTGTATCAATCTCTACGTATTTTTGAACCTTTTTTGGTAGGTGTAAATTGGTTCCAATGAAGTGCTTGTTTGACATTGCTTTTTCAGATACTTTGACTTATAATTACTTTGGTAAACACTCAAAAAAGCAATTTTAAATGAAGTGCTTCACCTAAACATTGATTCCACTAAAGTTGTTGATTTCCCACTTCTTTAAATGGCTTTTGCAAGAATTAAATTTTGACAATTATCATCTTGATTTAAAAGCACTTCTTAAATAGGAATATTTATGAAGCACTTAATAAGAATTGATTAGGGGAGAACTGTTTCTCCTCCTAGGAAGCAATAACAAATAAGGTGATTGATAGATGCCTATTTAAGAAGTGACTTTTGAAATGTTTGAAGCAATATCAACTTCTCTCACATTTTCCAAGGCTTTGGAGATCAAAAAACGGCTTCTCCAAGGATGCACCAGCCTCAGACAGCTCAAGCATGTCCACGCTCAGCTTCTTCGTATCGCCCTCGACCAAGACAACTACCTTGTCAACATCATACTGCGATCGAGCTTAGAATCAGGAAATCCTGGTTACGCTCGTCTAGTTTTCGAAGAAATCGGAGAACCCAATATCTTCCTTTGGAATACGATGATACGGGGCTTCGTTTCCAACGATTGCCTCCTTGAAGCCATTGAATTCTATGGTCTTATGCGGAAAGAAGGCTTGTTCCCCAACAACTTCACTTTCCCTTTCGTCCTCAAGGCATGTGCGAGGCATTTGGATCTCCAATTGGGTATAAAGATTCATACCCATATGGTGAAAGCAGGTTTTGAATTCGATATCTTCGCCAAGACTAGTTTGCTATGTCTATACGCCAAATGTGATCGTTTGGGAGATGCCCACAAGTTGTTTGATGAAATTCCTGAAAGAAATGTTGTTTCTTGGACTGCGATCATTTCTGGGTATGTAGATGCAGGCAGATTCAGGGAAGCGGTTGATATGTTTCAGAGATTGTTAGAGATGGAATTAAGGCCTGATAGCTTCACTCTCGTTCGGGTTCTGACCGCTTGTTCTCGTATAGGAGATATCAAAACCGGTGAACGGATACACAGATGTATAGGAGAAATTGGTTTGGGGAGGAATGTTTTCCTTGCTACTGCTTTGGTGGATATGTACACCAAGTGTGGAAGCATGGAGAAAGCCCGCGACGTCTTCGACGGAATGCCTGAAAAGGACACTGTCTCATGGAGTTCAATTATAATGGGATATGCCTCAAATGGGCTCCCCAATGAGGCATTGGATCTGTTCTTTCAAATGCAGAGAGAGAATGTGAAACCTGATTGTTTCACCATTGTTGGGATCCTTTCTGCTTGCGCAAGGTTAGGAGCTCTTGGGTTAGGGGAGAAGGTGTGTGATTTGATCAATAGATTCGAGTTTTTCTCCAACCCCGTTGTGGGTACGGCACTGATTGACATGTATGCTAAATGTGGGAGCATGGTTCAGGCATGGAAGGTCTTTAAAGGGATGAAGGAAAGAGATGTGGTGGTTTGGAATGCTGTGATCTCTGGGCTCGCCATGAACGGCCATGTCGAAACTGCATTTGGACTTTTCGGTCAGATCGAGAAGATTGGGATCCAGCCTGATGGGAACACTTTCATGGGTTTATTATGTTGTTGTTCTCATGCGGGTCTGGTTGACGAGGGTCGCCGGTATTTCGGTAGTATGAGTCGGATCTATTCCTTGACTCCTAGAATCGAGCATTACGGATGTATAGTAGACCTTCTGGGTCGCTCAGGTTTATTAATCGAAGCACATCAGTTGATCAAAGAGATGCCGATGGAAGCCAATGCTGTTGTTTGGGGAGCTCTGTTGAGTGGATGTAGGATTCATCGGGAAACCCAGTTGGCTGAACAAGTTTTAAAGCGTCTCATCGAGTTAGAACCTTGGAACGCCGGAAACTATGTTTTACTATCGAATATATACTCTGCGAGCGGTAGATGGAACGATGCAGCGTACCTCAGGTTGATCATGAACGAAAAGGGTATCCAAAAAACACCAGGGTGTAGCTGGATAGATGTTAATGGGATTGTTCATGAGTTTTGCGTGGGAGATCGGTGGCACCCGTCGTCCAAAAAGATTTATATGAAGCTTGATGAACTGGGTAAACGATTGAAAGAAGTGGGTTATGTGCCGACGACGGAGTTCGTTCTGTTTGACATAGAAGAGGAGGAGAAGGAGCATTCCCTTGGTTGTCACAGTGAGAAACTGGCTGTTGCTTTTGGTCTGATCAGTGCTCGACATGAAGACGTGATTCGAGTTGTGAAGAACCTTCGCGTTTGTGGTGATTGTCATACGGCCATTAAACTCGTATCGAAGATTACGGGTCGAGAGATAATTGTAAGAGATAATAACAGATTCCATTGTTTCAGAGAAGGTTCATGTTCATGTAATGATTATTGGTGAAACTGATGATACTGAAGCTGGATTTGAGAGGAGCTCCAGTCATGTAAACCTTTCAAGAAGGAAGATAGCAGCTTGCGGCATTTACCATGGAGAAGGTATGGCTTGGAATATTAAAAGGTTGTAGGTAGGGTTTGTGTAACGTGGGGTTGGAGTTCAGTGATTGGGAGGAAGAGCAAAGCGCATTCAAGAGATCCTCAGAGGATGAGTGAGCTCTCGTAGGACCAGGAGCTGTATTTTGGACGCTTCGTATAGGTGACATGTGGTACAAAGTGGACCGGCTATCTAGTTAATCTATTTGGGCTATCTACAAAGGCTCTCTTTTTGATATGTTGATGAAGACAATAGAAGGTACAACGTGGACTAATGTTATCGGCACTTGTTATGGAGCGTGCCGTGCCATGCCTGCGTATGGCTCAGGTGGCAATTTTCAATACGACCTGTCGATCTACGTAAACCCACAACCCACTTGGGTTTTAGGAGGTTTGGGTTTAATTTTTCAACCTATAGGTCGGGTTTGGGTCGAGTGTTTTCAACCTGCAAATAAACGGGTTGGGTTTGGGTTTACGATATCATTGCAACTTGTAGGTTGCATTTGACCCCGTTTGTTCTTATGGATAAGCACTCATTGGATAATGTACTCAATGGGAGCACTTATCCACAACAACAATAAACTGTTTATTTGAAGAAAATAGCGTTTGGTAAATACATTTATTTAAGTGCTTATAAAAGTTAAGAGTAAAATAAGTATTATAAAAATATTATTCAATTTTAAAAATAATATTTATTTATTTGCTTGTAAAAGGTTAGGGGTAAAATAGATATTTTAAAAACATTACTAAAGTTGTGAAATAGCTTATTAACACATAAGAGCTTGGGAGAAGTTGGTGAGAGCAACTTCTCCTTATGGGTAGCTTTCTTCTAGTGCTTATGGGTAAGTGCTTCTTCTAGTGCTTATGGGTAAGCACTTACCCATTAGCGATATTAATACATTTAATTTTAAAAAGTCCTTATATAAGCTATAAGCTGCAATAAGTACTTATAGAAGTCGGGTCAAACGCAACCGTAATGAGGTTTATTATACAAGATATTAGATGGGATATTTTAAAAATAATTAATAAAAATTTAGTAAAATTAAACGGATCAAATGGATTAAGGCGATTTGTGTGTGGGTTTGATTATTTCAACTCGTTTATTAAACAAACAGGTTTGGGTTGAGTGTTAAGCTGTTAATATCCCCATCAACTCGGTCCAAACCCACCTGAATCGCCCCAATTTCCACCTCTAGATCCAACCGTGTTAGGAGAGTCGGCCATTGTACAGCCCTGACTATTACATACTCTCACCGAGGCCTAGGCCTGTCAATGGACCGGATCATGATCCAGATCCAATCCGATAATGTCGGATTCGGTAGAGGATTTTAGTATCCGATCCGAATAAAAGTGATCCGATCGATCTGAGATATTCATTGGAACTGACTTTTCAGTTATTGTAACATTCTATTTTTCCCTTGTCTTGCAAATATCAAATATATTAGAGAAAACTTTACAGCTAATTCAAATGAACCAATACAACCAGCCTTCTAAAGAAATAAGTAAGGAGAGCCTGTCTCAAGACAGCCTAAACTGTCTCGCAGCCGTTTTGCGAAGAGCGTTCCTTCTCAAACGTCACCTATATCAAGTATCATCCCATTTATTAAACGGGTGGGTTTGAGTTGAGCGTTAAGCCATAATAACCCCTATCAATCCGATCCAAACCCGCCCAATTGTAACCTCTAGACTCAACCGTGCTGGCCGAGCCTAAGCCTATGATAGGCTCGTATCATCGGCCCATTAATTTCTGTCGCCTAAAACCCAACCCACACGACCCGATAATATTATGGGATTTTGGGAATATATAGAGCGATAGAACTCTTTCTTCCTATGCACGCACTTTTACTTACAGATCAAACCCATGAAAGTCATGCTGCTGTTCTTTCTGGGGTTAGTCAGCCGTTTCTCCTTCCAATAATTAGTCGGATTTCGCATCTTAACAGAAATCCACCATGAAACCCAGATAAACGAAGACGAGGAAGAAAAACCTAACAATCTTCTTGCTCATAACTTATCCTTCTCTTTCTCTTCAAAGTTATATTTCTCTGTTTTATGGGAAAATCGTTTCCTTCTTCAACTAGATTACAAGAATTTGCTAGAATTACATCTGAAAAACTTAGAAGTCCTAAATACCCAATACCCATGTCGAAAAGTCGTGTATTTTCGCCTGAAACAGCAAAATCAGGCGGTGTCGCCGGCGGATCGGAGCAGCTGAAGCTGAGAATGGAGAACACAGATCGGAGGAATCGTGTACCGTTGTCGGAGGTCGTTTCTGATTGCGTAAAAAGGTGGTTCCAAGATACTCTCAAGGAAGCCAAGGCCGGCGATGGTGCTATGCAGGTCTTGGTGGGTCAGATGTATTTCAGTGGTTATGGAGTCTCTAAAGATGCCCAAAAGGTAAATTATCGAATTTCTCCCCGCTCTTTGCAATTTTTTTTTTCTTTTAAATAACTTCTAGTGTTTTGGGGCTATTCACTGTGGATGTAGATTAGGGTTCTTTATCACTTTCTGATTCGTTGTGGATTTTGTTTTTGAGTTACTTGTTTTTGCTGTTACCAAGTTCATGGAGAAATTTATAACATTGGATTTTTTTATTTTTTTTCACTTTTTATTCTCTTGTTATTATTTTTTTTTTTTTTGAAAACTTCATTTTTGTCTGTTGAGATTTCAGGGAAGAGCGTGGATTACAAGAGCTTCAAAAAGTCGATCTTCGGCCTGGAAGGTTAGCGACAAACATCCAGGTGAGCACATCTATCTGTTTGTTATTTCTTATTCTTTCTTGGTCAGACTTTAGTTGTGGTTTTGTGTATCTCTTTTGATTTTTCTTAGGATATAATGCAAGCGATTCAGATTCAGATGAGATGGTGGGCAACTCAAAATAATCGAGGATAGGATTGGAGGTCTAAAGTAACATTGGGAAAGTAAGTTGGATTCTTCACTAGGTTTTCAGCAGTTTTTAGTGATTGATTTCGTTGTTTAAGTTATTTGTTGTTGAACAAATTCTGTACATAGGAAAATCTTCAGTTGTCTCCTTTTCTTGTCATAGGTTTTGAAGGTCATGTGTCCAATGCGCTTGCGCAATAATGAGACCTTAAATTGAAAATAATTTTACTTTTTTTTTGGAAGGTAATTTTACTTTGCTTGTTCATGGATGCACATATAAAGAGGTAATTTAATTTCAAGGAATTAACAGATTTTCAAAACTCACAGATTCTCTGTTTAATAGAGTACATGGCAGCAGCTTGCTTCAGCTCAAAATGCAGCACATGGAGCTTTCAATCGTATTTAAACATGATTGTGAAACTATTGAACACATATACTAGCTATTCTCCATCCTTCCGTTTTATGCTATTAACAGAAACCATTTTTCTGAAGAACTCCCCTTTATAGGTATAGATAATGTTACATGGACACTGCCCTCAGCCTGCCGAATCCCGTGTTCATACGTATGGACACCGACACGCCATGGACATGCCCATGGTTATTCCACCACATCGGCGGAATATCGCCAGAAAAAATCTGGCGAAATGTCTGGTGATATCGAATTTTAAAACCTTGGTGTGTGTGTGTATGTGTCGATTGATGTATTAACCTCGACCAGCACTCCTCACTAGTGCTGCCATTGATCCTCATTGTACTTGACCAGACCATTTCAGTTGGCTTGCCTTAGTTTTTCTTGGTGCTGTTTTGCGTTCTACTTAAGTATCATTTTTAATATTGCTCTTCCTACCCTTGCCACTTGTTCAGCTTAACATCTAACTCATAGCTATGCTTTATTTTGAACATTTTGTCTTATGTTGTGCCCCTTTTAATATGATTGTTATATACAGCACTCACATAGTACTCCAGAAGTGTATCTCCATGTAAGCTACCAATCTATAATTTAAATGACAACGTCTTTCACCATGTTCATAATTGATTCATGACGGCGCAATTTACCATGTGTACATATAAAAATTACCTCAAAGTTCTCAATTTCATTTATTTATTTGTGAAAGCTATTCTGGTCTGCCTCATTAGGTTTAGTTGCCTGGTGACCAAGGTTGTCAAATCCCGAATCAAATCGAAAATCATTAGGGGCCAGTTAGAATCGAATCGTTATTTTGGATTGTAAATCGTAAGATTCATAGTAGTTTTAGTAGAGGTAAGGTTTGGAGTTTAGTTTTTGGGATTTCTGTTAGGAAAAAGGCTTTTTATTGTTTAAAATAAGCAATCAGTACTTCTTTATGTATATTTAATCATTTTAGAGTACTGTATTTTATATAAATAAGGATCAAACCAAAAAAAGGAAAATTTTCAGTATAAAAAGCAGACATTTTTTTTAGTGTTGCAGAGTTGAATCGTATGATAAATTGTAAATGTTACGATTCAATATATAAATCATAAGATTCAAACATAAGCTGATTTTTTCAGTGATTTAAATCGATCTAGGGTCAAATCGAATTGAATCGTAAGATTTTAACACATGGGTTTTTCTGCCATGTGGAGCAATGATTGATAGGCCAATCCAAACCGTCCACTTGACAGAGAACCCTCTGGTTAGGCTACATGAACAATATTTTAAGCTACGTGAAGCTCTTAATACTTGTGCAACATCTTTCAAGTGTAATAGCACTTGCCAGATTTTTTTGTTTAATATTTTTAGCTCCATGCAAGAAAGATATTAGATTTAGGATATGCCTTTTTGCAATAAAACAGATGTGCTTGGGGCTAAAACTTAGCATGTGAACTGTGGTCAACTGAAAGTACACATGGACAAGTGGGGATTGCCAAATAAACTGCATGAAAACTGTCTCACCAGATTTCTAAATCTGGAGCGTTTCACCAGACAACTCCCCCATCTTTGTTTATTTTCTGTTTTCTTCTATTACCAGCAATAATTTAGTCAGAAGTAGCCATGTTATCTTTCTAGTTTGTGTTGGAATTTCTGTCTGAGGCACCTGTAAGATTGCCGCTCCTAGGAATAACTAGTGTGCTAGGCTGCTGCTTGTTTCAGCCACAGTTAATGAGGATTTTTTTTAATCTGAATGGTTTCCTAGCATAAAACATATTTGCTTTCTGAAAGGTGAAAATTTCTACCCTCGGTTACTATACTCACCCTCTCCTTGATTCAGATATTGCTGAAGGCATTCATTTTCATTTTGAGGTTGGGATTATTCTAAACACAACAATACCATTATATATATATGATAAGTGAAGCTGATTTATGAATGCCTGTCGAATTGCCTTCGGTAATGATATATACCAGTATAATAGCCTCCTCAAAAAGGATCTCAAAGGGATAAAGAAGGAATAGAAAGAGACTGATGAAGTCTTGGAAATGATTTAAAGTTCCATAATCTAACACACATTTGTTCACAGATTGGATAGCTGAGCAGGATTTGCATTGTCAACCCAACTAGTTGAGATACCTCATTCTGATATCAACGGGTTGTTGATTTATTGATATTATGTGATGTTTTTTTGTTTGTGCTTGTTGGTTGTTATCATCTTTCTCTTTTCTTCTTCTTTTTTTGTTTTCTCCCTTTTTCCTGATTGATCCTTAATACTAACCATGATTCATTATATTGTACTGTATCTTATTAGATGGGATTTCATTTTAGCACAGGCAAATGGAACCTTCCCAGGTTATGGAAGTGTCTTTCACTGGACATGGCATAACTTTAATGATCTTGAGATGATAATTATGACCATGAGCTCATGGTGATAAACTTCTTAGAGTTGATATTTATATATATATATATTTAGATGGTAATATTAGGTGTCCGTATGCAATTACATGTCCTTTCTTGTCGTAAAGGTGTCCCATCTCTAGAATTGCACAACTTAACTATTTTGCAGATAGTTATTTTCTCATTTTGACTGAGAGGAGATGGGATAATGTCTTATTCTTGGTATTCATACCAAGCCGCCCGTCCTAAATAGTGATTTGAGAGCCACGAGTGCGACTAACGGCCTAGTTTCCTTAGTTCGAGCACTCTTCACTTGGCAATGGAACTCCCATTCCTTTTTCATTGTTCTTAATTTTTTAATTGTTCTAGTATTTGTGACTTGGAGAAAAGACTTTTCCAAGGATAAAATGGTTGTGGACTTACAGTGGATACACTAATTTAGGTTTTTATGCTTGTTGATCCGTACAAAAAGTTTGTTGAAATTTTAATGGAAACGTTATGAATCATAATTGTATCTGCATGTTCAGATTGTTGTCATCCCATGATTGTATTTGAATGTTCTGTAATTTGTTATTGTTTATGTTGAATTATTTCAATCCTGAAACTTTATTCCTGTATACTTTTGTCATCCCTCACTTGCATTCTGTACTCCATGTTTTCATTCTTCCTGAAATGTATCCCTCTAATTCTGTTTTTATCTGATGGTTTGCTCATCGTGGGTATTGTTTAATCTCTCTGGTGCATTTGTGATTGGGCATGTCGCTTGTAAAGATTATCTTGGTGCATTCAGAGTAGCATTTTGCTCGTGTCCTGCATGTTTCCAAACGGACACTTTCAGAATCCAGGCATTCTAGTTTAAGGTGCAACTCGGTGCGGTTTGGGTTTATGTCAAACCAAAACCAAACTGAGGCCAATGAAGGTCAACCCAAATCCGAAACGAGCTGATCGGGAACTGACCTCTCCAACACAAAAAACCAAATGGAAATGAAATGGAAAACCCTGAACCAAAACCAACCCAACCCAAATATTTCAGTTCAGTTTGAATCAGATTAACACTTTTTATGAAATTTACATTATGTGTGTGTGTGGGTATATATATCCTTCTCCAGCTTCTGTTCTGTTTGTATGTTCTTCCCAATCACAATTAAAGATATAATTCTTGCATTAATGACATCATTCTAGGTTTCATCATCATTTAGAGAATGAATCTGGATGTTTGGATCTTGTGTTATTTTTAGTACTCTTGCTATTTCTAACACAGTAGATCCCCCCACTATGAATTGGTCCAACTGATAAAGCTTTGCAAGTTCTTTGCTGTTAAGAGACCTACCATGAGTAGTAACTTGATCTTGTGTTTCATCTGCAGTGTCTGCTTGGGATCAGCTTGGTGCGTTGCCTACTTCCCATGCCATGGAGGTGCTTGAATGACTGTTTTATACTCCCTTTGTTTTTCCTCATCAGTTATTTGTTTCTTTCTCCCCAGCCAGATTTATCTTGTTCAAAGTGTATCATCATGCTGTACTAGAATTGTTTTGGGTTGTTTGTATGGGCAGATTTTTTTTTTCTATTATTTCTTTGTTACAGAAACTATTCTTGTCCTTGTTCTGTTCCATCCGTCTTATTGTTGAATAAATTTGTACTCTTTAAGCTCATTCTTCTGGGTTTCAACTCTTTAATCCATCCCTTGTTAACAAGTAGTCACTGACCTCTTGTTTGATTACATTACTTTGATACAAGCAAGTTTGAACTGTATAATTTAGTCGCCATAGATACAAGCCTTGAAACTCAACTAGTTAAGAGAAGTACAAGTAATATTTGAATACAATTGATCTGTGAGATAAACACAGCTGAGCCAATTCTAGTGTTAGAATTGCCTGGCCTCGTACCAGACGGTTGCTTCCAATTTTGTCATTCTATCTGCCTTCTCGACGGTCTTTCCTCCAGTCCCATGGCTTTTCAGGGTTCGATGATGCCCATAGTCCAACCCGAGTCGCTCGAGCCCCTTTCTCCCACTAATGTAATACAGGCCAAGATGGTTTAGATCGAATTTAGAGACTAGTATAATTGGTAAGAAAAATGGGTAATAGGGTATCACTTACCGATACAAATTCTGAACGTTGATCGTAAGCTGTATAATGCCATGCAAGCCCTTTCTTGAGCATCCATTCCTGTAACATATATATATAAGAAAGAGTACAATCATAGAACTGAAAGTCTTTACTCCTATACCTGTACAAACACTCCATTGCAATACACATCCCCAACGCTCCGGCCATAACGATCATCCCCGTAAATCTGAACTCTCAAACATTTCCCTTGGACAAGGTTAGTCAGCTCCTCTTTTGCCTTCTTCCCATATGGCATTGCATTTTCTGGTGCATCTATTCCTCTGTTTTCTAAGAATCAATGTTAACAACTTGATTTTAGGAACAACCTTTATCCATTCCAGTCCAATGATCTGCTTACCTTAGTCTGATGCGATATTTACGCGCAAGAATGTCCTCATTGTTTGAACCATTTAGAACCCTACAAGAAAAAAGGGAATTGGTTAGAAACTTAAAGATGAATGAACCCTGATAATAGAACTTTTTTTTTTCGTTACGTGGAACCCCTAATCCCACTTAGTAGGGACAGGATAAACCCCAGATATATGACCCTACCCACAAAGACCATGTATCAGGTAAGCCTAGGGACTTAAACCTGGGATCTCCAGTTCCTGAGCTGGAGAGCCTACTAGTTGAGCTAACCCATGTGGATTAAAGGACCATATAAATGAAGAACTTCTTTGGGGCAAGTTGCGGACCGATATCCTGCATCAACAATGCTCTTCTGAAGGGCATCGGCCTTTACGTAGTTCTTTGCTGCGCGCGCCTTTGCCCTTTGGACGACTGCGACTTGTACATCTCTAGGAACAATGGATGATTCCCCTGGATCCACAGTGTTCACATACGCGGTTATGGTGTCCCCATCTGCCACCCCTTTTGCATCCACCTAGGTAAAAAGTATTTTATATCAAACCCAATTGGTTGTATAGAACAACAATCTCTATGTTGTAGCAATTAGGAGTGTAGGAAGGGAGGAATTTGCTCTTACTGGGAGTGTTTGCAGTTCAAATTTCACCCCTTCAGGCCATTGCGGCGGAACTGCCTCAGGAACTTCAACCAGAATGTGAGGAAGAGGAAGCCGATAAAAGGCCAAAAGACCCTATGAAAAAATCTCTTATTATTGACACCTGTTGTTATGTAGAGACTGATGCTACAGATGCATTCGGAAAGTACCGTCAATCAACCCGAATTTTCGAAGGATCAAAGGGTAAAATAGTAATTTCACTTATTATTTTGTTTAGCCCTAACTATAGGGTATTTATCGTACTTTTCGTGACTGCTCTTGTAATACTTTTTCTGAGCTCATGAGAATAGAGGAATTGGGTATGAATCCATGGACATAGACACATTGCCAAACCACATAAAGTGTGTGTATGTGTGGGCGTGTGTTGTATGTGCGTGCGTGCGTGTGTTATATGTGCGCATTTGTGTTTTAATTGTCTTAAATATAACAAGCTGAATGGGATTAATTTGCCCAAATATGTACCTCAACATCTGCCTTTTGGTGTCTCTTCAAGGACAGTATGACAAGCTTTGCAGCTTCTTCAGGTGTTTTTGGTGGGGGTTTTGCTTCTTTCCATGCTGCTGAAATTGTTCTGTACCTTCATTGAGTTATACAAAACTTAATCAAATCAAATAAAAAACCTTCTTTATTTTTTTCTCTCTGAAAGAATCCCATTTCTAATCATTGTCAACTTCTGCAAAATTCAGGATAGAAATCAAAAACCCACTTAGCTATTCTTTTAAAAGAAGAAAGAATTCAAGCAGGAATAGACTGGAAATAATGTAATTTGAATATTTTTCTAAAGAACACACTGTTCATTTTGGTAAATTCAATCAGTTCAAGAAGGGTTTTGCTTGTTAATTACCAGTTGGCCTGAGCCTTCTTGGATGAAACAACATATTGACCCAGTCCATCAGGAACCTGCAATCAAGAACTTAAAAAGATTATTAATGTGAAGAACCAAAACCCCAGAACTACATCCCTGATCTAGTGATGGTATAATTAAACATGATTATCAATGTAATTAGATTGTTAATCTTAATTAAAACTTCATAATTATGATAATGGGTGTAAAGGGGTTGAGGATTAATTTAAATTACCTGGGATGTGATGTCGTAGTGAAAGAGATCTTGGGCAAGAGCAGAAACTCCGACGTTCGTGGTGGTGACGCCATGAGGACCTAGTGTTTCAGGTTCCTGAGCTGAAGGTTTGCAGCAATTTCCATATAGAAACCTAAGAGCGTTTCCCATTCTTTCTACGATCTCTCTCTCTCTCTTTCGGAAGGAAGACGGAGCAGATGAGAAGAAATAATCTGGAGAAGCAAAAGAAAGAAGGCTTCTGGAAAGAGGAGAGAAAAAGAAGGAAGTTTGGTTCGGAGTAATCAGAGAATCAGAACTTTTGGCAGGGGCAACAGCCAATGAGAAAGCAGACACGTGGCCTCTTTGATTTGCTTCGTGCTCTTTTTACTGTGATAGCTTTTACCAATAAAAAAATAAACACCCCCTCGGGTTTATGAGAAAAAACGCCCTTGAGATTTATGAAAAACCACTGTCACCCCCTATGACTAATGTCTCATAAACGATGTTAAAAAAGTCTGTGAATTTATCCTTTTAATTTTATTTTTATTAATTCTTATTATTTATCACTAGTCACTCATTATCACTACCACACCACCCCCACCGCTATCCCCACTGTCATCACGTCACTTTCACCACTATCAATACCACCACCACCATACCACCACGCCATTTTCACCGCCACCCTACTGCCATCACCACCACCACTTAGTGTGATGCACAGTGGTAGGTGGTGGTGGTGGAGGATATAAATATGAATGATATCATCACTTTTGTTAATGATAAAATAAAAAAATAACATAATAGTGTCTTTGCAATACAGTATAAAACCTCATGGAGTGTAAGTGACATTTCAAAAATTACAGAGGTGTTCCTGCCTTTGTCAGAAATGTAAAGGGAGTAAGTTGAGTTAACCCAGAAGTAAATAAATCTAATCTGATGGGATCGAGGTGGATGGAAGCATTTAAGATTGGAGCAAGTCAACGTTTTTTATTTTTTTGTTAAGAAATATTTTACGGTATGGTGTCCCCACAGGAATGTGTTGTGTAGGGAACACAATGCTCTTTCATCAATACTGTCAACCCAATTTTATCATCTCTTGGATTTGGTTGGACAACATGTTGGGAAATCTGTCAAGGGGTGTCAACGGTTCGGTTTGGTTCGGTTTAGAGGTCAAATTTAAACCAAATCGATTTCTAAGTGAGTAAACCGAAAATCGAACCAAACCAAAATTCAAATTATAAATCAAACCGAAAACCAAACCGATTTCTAAGTGAACAAACCGAAAACCGAACCAAACCGATTGGACCAAAAAAATTAATATTTATTATTATTATTTTTTAAAAAATAATAATAAAAATAAAATTTAATTTCAAACTGGTTAGGGCGAAGGAAAAATCGGTCTGGTTTACTTTCTGAGGTCATACCAAAATTAATGGTCCACCCCACCTTACTCAACACCAATACAAAGCCCTTTATAGTGCATCGGTTGGAGGATTAATTAATCTCCAACCGATGTGGGACAACAGTAAAATCCCAAAGCCCTTTATAGTGCATCGGTTGGAAGATTAATTAATCCCTAACCGATGTGGGACAGCAGTAAAATCCAATAATGGGGTGCGTGCGGTAGCCCCTTCACGGGGGGCGCGGCAGCCCCTACGTCCCATGCTCATTTCAGAATTTAGTTCGATTTGGTTATCGATTTGGTTACCAGTTTGAGTAAGCTCGGTTATTTCGGTTCGATTTTCGGTTTGGTTCGATTAAATAAAGGTCTAAACCATAAACCAAACCGAATTAATTCGGTTTAGCATTTCTTAAATCATAACCGAACCAAAAATATAAATAACCGAACCAAACCGATTTTTTTTCAGTTCGGTTTGCGGTTTTAACCGAACCAATTGACACCCCCTACATCTGTCTATATGAAAAGACGACTACGTATCTTCTATAGCCAGATGTGTGCAACACCAAACACGCTCTTAACTACTTATAATGATATACGCTGCCACTGTAGAATTCTAAATTGTATAAACGACACATATTGCCAAGTTTCCATAGATCAGGGCCATCAAGCGGTGATCAAGCTTCTGATTAACCGTCAGATGTTACCAAGGATCTATTCTCTTTTTTGTTTGGAGGAAGAGGAAAGTCAACGTGACGTTCTACATATATATATGTAGATTTAATAGTTTAGATTGAGGCAAGATCTTCTGTTTCTATATCTTTAGGTAAACACTCAGTTTAACAATTTAAAACAAAGCAAAAGGGGCCCAGTTCAGTCCAGGCTCATCTAATGTACTCTCACATGGTGCAATCGAAATCCTCAGTTTTAGAAACCAGTCATCAGTTGAAGAAGCATTTGTCTGTTTTGATGCAGAAATGGATGAAGAAATGAGAAACCCTCTTATGGCTGAAGAATCTTCTGAACAGTCTCTTTTCATGTATCTGTACATGGGGCACTTTCTTTCAAGATGGGGAGCAAGGTATAACGTTTCTTTCTCTCCATTAATCAATCTCTCAAGGTTTTTCGTTTTTTTTTTTTGTTGGATTTGTTTTACTATGAGTTTTGATTGCTTAAGCTATGTAGAAAAATGGTGTTATGAGCTTTTGGATTTGTGTTTTGCTTAAAATTAAAAATAAGGCATTTCAGTTGTTTGCATTTAAGTTTGTTTCAAGCTTCATTCAACCATGGCTGTTGATAAAAACATTTTGTTTGCCCCAAAATTATTATCAATTTGTGTTCTGAAACAAAACCCATTTGGTGGAATTGAATTAGAGTCCTTGAGCTTGAAGTAGCATTTGAAATCTTCAGAATGAAAGTAACAGTACTTCTGAGAGAAGAATCATGCATGACTAACATTAACCACATGCATCAAGGTGGAACAAAATTAGGGTTCAAACGAATTTGACCCCAATTGGGATGAATAAATCTATCACGGAGACAGCTCTCTTGATTTTTTTTTTTCTTCCAAATTCCAGGATTCAGTACATCAATGTTTTTTTTTTGGGGGGGTGATATGGAACCCGACCCCACTTAGTGGGGACAGGGTAAACCTCGGATATACAATCCCACCCACAAGGAACATAAGTCAGGTAAGCACGAGGACTCGAACCTGGGACCTCCAGTTCCTGAGCTGGAGAGCCTGCCAGTTGAGCTGACCCGTGTGGGTTAAGGAACATCAATGCTATTCAAGTTTTTGCCTCCTAATAGGTGTGACCTGACAAAGTTAACCTTGTCTGCACCATATGCTTCCTATAATTCGTCTGTTATTCGATATTTGATTTTCTTTCCTTTGTTTCTTGTTTGCAGAATGTGGGAATTTTCTGTTGGACTGTACATGATCAATGTTTGGCCGGACTCTTTACTACTTACTGCTGTTTATGGTGTCGTGGAATCTGCGTCTACTGCATTTTTCGGTCCCATTGTCGGGCAATGGGTGGATAGGTTGACATACATACAGGTTTGCTTGAATTTGGTGTTTATACTTTTCATTAGATGTTCTTGATGTCCATCACATGAAAGTTCGTAGTGATCAAATATCTCAATCAATCACCCATTCAAGAAGTTTTAGTTGTGCTAAGAAAGAAATATAAACTGAGATGAAGAACACAAATCAAGGGTACACAAGACACAACGATTTACGTGGTTTGGCAATGGTGCCTACGTCCACAGATTCACACCACCCAGTTTCACTATTCTCAAAAGCTCCAGAAAAAACTGTTACAAGAGCAGCCACAAAAAGTATGATAAATACCTTGTAGTTAGGGTTAAACAAAACAGCATGTGAAATTACTATTTTACCCTTCAACCAATGGAGTCGATGGTTGGATCTAGTGGTGTATAAATGGGCCATGCGTGTCATCTCGGCACGATAAGGCTCGTGCCTTTTGTGCCTTGTTGTGCCTAATTTTTGCCCCCTGGCCTAGCAAGGCATGGGACACGGTTATTATCACTCTGTGCCGGAATTCGTGCTTTGCCTATAATTTGGCTAAAAACTCAATCAGGCTCGTGCTCAATCGTGCCTGGGCCATGTCATGTTGAGCCGTGGGCCATGACCCCTCGGCCCGGCATGGCACTATATCATGGTTTCAAGGATCAGTATGGATCGAATCGGATCGGCTAGGACCAGTCCGATCCCAAGCCACGTTACAACTATTGTATCAAGTGACTTTGGATCGGACCGATCCAACCAATCCAAATCTTTTTTTTCAATTGGCTTTGGATTGGACCGATCCAACCGATACCAATATGGATTGACCGATCCAGACCGATCCAATTTTTTTTTTCTCAAAGGACGTTCCAAAAGTTGGATCGGACCAAGATTGGCTGATCCAATACCGGATTGGGATCGGCCCGAACTGGTCCGATCCAGGATCCCGAGAATAAAAACCTTGCACTAAAAGGCCTATTGTGACGTGCCCGACACGAATTGTGCCATGCTGTGCCTGGGCACGACCCAAATCCTGTCGGGCTGGGCCGGCATGTGTGGCCCAACCCATTTGTACACCCGAAGCTGGATCATCAGTACTTCCCTAATGCCTCAGTAGCATCAGTCTCCACATAACAAAAAGTTGGTCTTACAGAAAACCAATATGCCAAAGGCTATTGTCCTTTTAGTAAATGCCCTCCCTAGTTGAATGATCTGACTATATCCTAAAAAGTTTGTTTGCAGGTTAGACTTGCTGTTTATTGAAAGTTCAAGGCCATTATTCAAAATAACTTACATATCAAACATTACTGGCAGGTTCTCCGATTATGGTTGTTGTCCCAAAATTTCTCTTTTATGATTGCTGGAGGCACAGTGATTGCATTATTGGTTTTCTCAAGCTTGAAGTTGACGAATTTTGTTGCATTCATTGCACTTGTCATATTAACTAATATCTCCGGAGCAGTTAGTATGCTTTCAACTCTGGCTGGAACCATATTGATAGAAAGAGAATGGTAATTTACTGCAAATTTAGACTAATAAAGAAAGTGCCCTGCGTTTAGACTAATGTAGTTAAAGGGTTTGATTTTTTTTATCATAGAACTTCCTTACAGACTTCTGCTCTGTTTAATCAATGCTGGTTTTTGTATTTTATTACTTATCTAAAATTTGTTCGAGATTTTTTTCTAGTCTCCACTCCCATTTGGGTTATTCTACACCATTGATCAAAATAAAGCAGTGTGAACTTGATGATTTTATTAAATCATCCAAATTCCCCTTCAATGGATTCGATTGTTTTTTATAGAATGTTGTTTAGGTTTTAGTTCAATTATTAATCTCTTCGTGCCTAAGTTTACATTCGAATTACAGGGTGGTGGTGATTTCAAACGGCCAACCTCCAGAAGTATTGACAAAGATGAACTCAGTCATCCGAAGGATTGATTTGATCTGCAAGTTATTTGCTCCCGCCTTTACAGGATTCATTATCAGCTTTGTATCACTGAAAGCATCTGCAGTAGCTTTAGCACTCTGGAACACTGTATCTGTTTGGTTGCAGTATTGGCTTCTAATGTCAGTGTATAATGGAATTCCAGCTTTAAGAGAAAATAACCAAAAGCGGATGACAAGAGTTGTACAAAGTGATCGGGATGAAAGCACATCTAGTTCTCGAGAGAAAAAATGTTTGATCTCCAATGCAGGAAGTAATTTGGCAAAGGGAGATCATGATTGGAAGGGGAAGACGGTTGAACGGCTCTCAAAAATCCCCTATGTTGAAGCATGGATTGTGTACTTAAAGCAAGATGTGGTGCTCCCAGGAGTGGCTTTAGCTTTGCTGTATTTTACTGTCCTCAGGTGATAACCCTATTGAATATTAGAAAGTCTGTTACATGCCTTAGAATTTTGAGTAAAATCTACAATAAAAAAGAATATGCTACTGATGATCAGAAATTAGCTGATCAGGTTATTTTTGGCATGGATATCACCAAGGCAGTATCCCAGAAATTAGCTGACCAAGAAGCATTTCAAGCTTCCTCTTGGATATTTGTTTTTTTGATGTGGAACTCCCGACCCCCATTTAGTGGGGACAGAGTAAACCCCGGCCCACAAAGACCATATATCAGGTAATCCCGGGGACTTGAACCTGGGACATCCAGTTCCTGAGCTGGAGAGCCTACCAGTTGAGCTAACCCGTGTGGTTTAGCTCGAACCTGGGACATCTAGTTCCTCTTGAATATTTATTTCTTATGTCTTATTAACTGTTGTATGGACATATTTATGTACAGCTTTGGATCGTTAATGACAGCTACCTTAGAATGGGAGGGTATACCTGCTTATGTAATCGGCATAGCTCGTGGTATAAGTGCTTCTATTGGAATAGCTGCAACAGTTCTGTACCCAGTAATACAATCACGGATATCAACAGTTCGAACAGGACTTTGGTCTATCTGGATTCAGGTATCAATCTCAAATTCAAAATATTTTATGATTCCCTTGGTGGTATTAATTTAAATCATCCCCAGTTATCATACAACTCTTTTGTAGTGGATCTTTCTGTTGCCATGCGTTGCTTCAATATGGATTCAAAACGGCAGTATTTCAGCGTGGATGCTAATGGGTGGGGTTGCGACATCTCGTCTTGGATTGTGGATGTTTGACTTATCTGTCATACAACAAATGCAGGTTAAGTTCATTTTAAACAGATGCAATTACCTCTTTTAGATTTTCTGTGTTGGCTGGCTAGTAGCTTGGTAAGGTTTTGGGCTTCGATTGCTTGTTAAGAACCTGGTCTTTTTCTTTTTTATTTTTGCTTCTTTTGTTCTAAATTTTCTGTGTGTTTTATTACCAGGATCATATTCCTGAATCTGATCGTTGTGTTGTGGGAGGAGTCCAGAGCTCACTTCAGTCCATGTTAGATTTACTGACTTATATCATGGGAATAATCATCTCAAACCCACAGGTGACTGTTTCTCCTTTTTAGCACTGTAAACAAATTTTTTTTACCTTTCTATGCTTCATAAGTAGAAACATTGGAGATTACACGCGCGCGCACACACACACAACTATTTTATATCTGCCAAAAGAGTGATGAAATAATTGAACTATGGGATAACTTCAAATTGGAGATTACACACAGACAAACACACACACACACACACGAATAATAGTTAGAAGAGAAAATTTGGTAATTGATCACTAGATTACTATCTCAGAAGCTAACATTTATCTATCCAATATGAGGTAGCCTTGATCTTCTATTTTGAGTTAGCAGTTGCCGAAGAGAGCTCTTTCTCTAATCAAATGATGTAATTGATGTGATGCTAACTTGGTTTCAACTTCTGAATTTTGGTTCAGGATTTCTGGAAGCTGACGATCTTGTCCTTTTGGTCGGTAACAATAGCTGCAGCTCTTTACAGTTTGCATATTTACCGCGTTCGAAAGCACCTTTTTCACTTTGACAAGCTGTTCACGATGATGGATTGGTTTATAAGACCACATTAAAGAACAAGAATATGATGTGGTAAGCTTTCCTTGATTTAAGCAACACTAGTTTGATACATATTTTACAAAATACAGACTTTTGGAAGGAGGGTAGTCTGTAGAATAAAGAAGGATAAACATACTTTTGGGTCATTTGTACATGACGAGTATGAAACAGGGAAACCAGACTTGCAGTGCAAGAAATTTTGTTTATATGGTTTGATGGGTTTGCTAAATGGTAGGGATAAGTGGCTGGGTTAAACGCACACGGGTTAGCTCAATTGGCGGGCTCTCCAGCTCGGGAACTGGAGGTTCCAGATTCGAGTCTTCGGGCTTACCTGTATATGGTCCTCTTGTGAGTGGGGTCTTGTATCCGGGGTTAACCCTGTCCTCACTAAGTGGGGTCGGGGGTTCCATGTCACCCCCCCAAAAAAAAGCTGGGTCATTTAATCCCCAGACTAAGGCTGTAACTGGTTGTAACTGGAAACTGTTACAAGCTAGATCCTGCCTGATTAGTGGCTTCAAAGTTTTGCAGTTGTGAAGTCCAGGCTAGGGGAGATTGGGACCCAGAACCGGACCTGTCCTGGTCTGTACCGGCAGTACTGTCCGGTCTGGATCCGGTACAAAAGTGATGGACTGATTATTAAATTAAATTTTCAAATTAAAAAAATTGGACCGGCTGGACTGACCGGACTGGCAGTATCGGTCGGGACTGGACCATGGATTCATGGATCGGCCGATACCTGTTCGTATCGGCTGGTCTGGACCGGGACCGGACCATGGTGGTCTGGTCCCAACCTGCGATTCAAAGAATTGTATCACGGTTATGGACCAGCGGTCCGGCGACCGGTACCATCAAGTCTGGTGACCAGTTCTGGCGATCAGTAGTGCCGGTCTGTTGGTCCAGCAACTGATATTGCCAGTCCGGCAGCCTGGCGACCGATCTCGCCGGTACTGTCGGTCCGACGACCTGTCCCGCCGGTTCGATGGCAGTCTGAAAATTTTTTAACTTTCTGTACCAGATCCGGACCGCCGGTCCGGACTGGAACCGAACGGGACCGGTCCGGTCTCCGATTCGAGTATATTAAACTATGGTATGGACCATCCAATACACAAATAAGAAAAAAAAAATACTGGACAGGTTGTACCTGTCACCGATACTGGTTGTAAGGGCCAGTCCAGGCCGGTACTGGTCCGGTCCATAACCCCGCTATACAAAAGTTTGTATTGCGGTTTGGACCGGATCGTTGAGTCCAGTCCCAATATGTACCGGGTGGTCCAGATCGGATCGATCCGGTCCTTTAACCATGGTTCCCATCAAATTTTATCTGGGATCTGGATACTACCAAGCCCCATTAAATCATATATGTGACCCGGATATTAAATCTTGTGGCACATGTACTTAGGTCCGAATCCTTTGATGTTGCTATGAGCATAAACAAGTTAATCTTGTCCTTTTGGGTTCAACTACCGACTTATTTAGTAAGCACTTTTTGTTACAGAAAGGAAAAAGATAAGAACACAAGTGGCCTCTTATTTCAACGTCCAGGAAAAGAGGTTCGCATTCCAACTTTTGCCAGTTGATATAAAGAGCACCTCATCCTTACAGAATAATGTGTATTTTATTTATTAAAATTAAAGCAACGGTGCTGCTTCTGCCACTCCCATAATCACTTTTTTCCTTGAAGAAGCACTTGCTGATCTTAGTTGTTAATTTTCAACCAAGGACCAACAAATTTAAATTCTTAATCCTCTCTCTCTCTCTCTCTCTCTCTCTCTCTGTATAATTTATTTCAAACTGGGTACAGATTAAGCTATAATATTAATGATAGTTAAGGTCAAACTTATGCGTAATTCCGTCATCTAAACCACCATAATTACAATTGGAACGTACTTAGTCGTCGCGATGCCGTACAGACATGATCATTTTCAATACCCAAACCAACAAGTAGTAAGGGTAGTTGGATCCTTAGTGCTTATTAGTATTGAAATAGTCTTACAATTCAAAAACACAATTGACTAACTTAATAATACAAAGTTAAGATTCCACAGCTTTGGTTCAGAGCCAAGTCTTTATTATTAAACTATAAAAAGGGTTGAAAAAAAGTTTTCTTTTTTCTCTCTTTTATGTAAAAGCATAAAGTATATTGCCCATCAAACAAGCAAAGAATCTTAAAGACTTGTATAAATATACAAGTATGATTAAAAGACAAAGCCAAACACCAAAGTTGCTTCTTCTTCTTCTTCTTCTTATTTTTATCTGGACTTTCAACTAAATCCTTACCAACTTGAAGTCTTTACTTCAAACTCATCAAGTCCAATGGCTACTGTGAGTTTCTCACAATTTAATTATTTTTTTTTAATACTCAAATGGTCTTTAGTACTGGAGTGAATAAATATTTATTGTGCATCAGGTGGTGGAGTTGAAGGTGGGACTGCATTGTGAGGAATGCATCAAGAAAATATTGAAAGCCATCAAGAAAATAGAGGGTAATTCAGCTCTCACATATGCAATTTTTTATTTTTTTTTGCCTTGAAAAAAGTGTTGAAATTTCTTGATTGATTTCAAAATTTTGTTGCTAGCAGATATAGAAACTTATAATGTTGATACAAAGCTCAACCAGATCATAGTGACAGGCAATGTTACAACAGAAGAAGTCATCAGAGTCCTTCAAAAAGTAGGAAAGACGGCGAGCAACTGGGGTGAAGATTAAGAAAATTACAAGAACCTCGTTCATACCATTCTGCGAACTCGCTAAGATTTAAGTATATTCTTCTGAGATTGAGTCATCAGTATGTAATACTATGAGAGATGTTAGAAGTGAATTGGATGTTGTTTGCTTTAATCAAATAGAATAACAATGCCATATATGTATTCTTAACCCATTATTATTCTTAATACATTTAAGTTGAAAAATCTTTTATTTCTCTCATGGAATACAACATTATAAATAAACTAATATTTATTTGTCAATTTGTTTGTCTCAAATAATATATGATTAAACTAATATTGAGGTTTTGTCTTTGATCTGCAAAAAATAAACAAGGGAAAAAAAAAAAGAAAGAAAGAAAAAGACACCCTCTTGCAATAGGGTTGGATTCCTCACAAGATTCTTAGGCTCCCCTTGGTATTATTTAATTAAATGCTTAATTTTTTTAACTTATAACAATGTCTTTTAAAGTTAAAAATAGCTTAAAATGGGTAAGCTCTTACCCATAAACATCTAGAAGATTGCCCACAATGAAAACTACTAAGAACAACATTTTCTTATCACTTATGTAGGAAGTTCTTTCCTATACATTAGTAAAACATTAAAAACAACATTTTTACTCTTGAATATATCACTAAAACTTTAAAAATGATATTTTTACACCCAAACTTGAAATTAATTCTCATCATTTTTGTCTTGACAAAGCATGAGCTGGAATTATTTACCAAACATCAATTCTTTTTATTAAGCAATTGTAGATAACCAACCAAAATAGACCTGTGAGAAATATGGTCGACGTCATGCCACATGTTGTCCACATTGGCACCCAAATCACGACTCTGGATCATATGAGAGGGTGACTTTGGGTGAATACTATGGGCCTGTAGGGTGGAGGCTATGGGTGGAGGCCTGTTGCTCAGGGCCCGTCCCCCTACACTCATTCAAAAGAGTATCGAGACATTTCGCCGTTACAGTTACTAACGGGAACATACCAAACAGTTACTTTCCCACTTTACGCCACTATATATACCCTCATTCCTGAAGACAAATGAGACATGTTTTATGCATGCAAGAAGACACATTATTACTCAAAAACCCTTCTCTCGTCTTCCCAGGATTTCTTGAGTGCGCTCTACCCTTCCCACCAATCACAAAATCCCGACCTCACATCATCTAAGTCGCACCTAGCAACTTGCTATTCACCAAACGTCTATTCTTTTTCATAAGCAACTTGTTGCACCCATGTATAAGTACTCCCATTGAGCCACTTTTACAAAAACGCTTACACATAAGCACAAGCAATGCCAAAAGCAACCTTAGCAAAATGAGTTGGAAGAAAAATCCCTTAGATTTGTTATCTTATTATTATATAACTATGCTCTTACAAAGACTTCTATTATTAATTTATTATAGGCACATGCTGAGGCCATTTTTGTAATTTAAGTCGACTGGACTTTTGGCGAGTACCCAAAATCCTAAATACCATGTTATAGTTATACTTGGCAGAAAAAATAAAAAATCTAAATAACAAGATTACGTGTATCCAATTTTTAATAAATATAAAAAAAAATTACAAAAAGGGTAAATTTTACTTTAACCTCTCTAATTTCTGATAATTTTAGATAAATATCCTTTTATTTTTGAAATCTCACTGTCCCCTCTCTGATTCACAAGCAGGTCTCAAATACCTCCTCCACTAACAGAATCCTTAACGGTGTTAGTTTTTCTTGTAAAAAGACAAAAACACCATTTATTTTAAACTATGGTTGAACCGAAACAATCAAATAACAAGAATGCCATTTTCTTCTTCTTCTTCTCCATTGCTCTTAGGGCATCCGAATCTTCAACCACCATTTACTGTCAACCATTCACCATAGGGTAAACAACACTTCCAAGCAACCATCAGGGAAAATATAGCTAACCCATTGAAGGAACTCCTCAATCACTACCTTGGGATATCGTAGTGGTTATCAAGTATGGCCGGATAATACTTTAGGACGTAAAACGGTGCAATGGGAGGGTCTCTCTTGGCCCTACTTTCGTCAATAACGACCTCCCAATCATCCTTGTCGGCCCAAACGGAATCCTAACCTGGTTTCGTCATCTCAAGTGGAGCATCAACCCAAAACTCCCTAAGATCCTCCTCTCCAATTTTCTATCTTTGGGGAAATCGAAGAGGTCTTCATGGAAAACATATTCCTTTTCTTCCTCTTCTATCATTTTCCTCATTCTCCAACCGTCAAGAACTTGTGTGAATTGCTTTATGTTCGTCTCAGACGTAGTCCTCTTGTTCTTCTTCTTGTTAGGTATACACTTCGTAGTCTCCATCAGAGGAAGAGTCCGATTCATAATTTGATTCAGATGATGATAAATCTGCAAATGAGTTTTCTGGTTCGGGTTGTTCTCCTTCTACTTCTTCGTTCTGCTCCTTGGGTTTGATCGAGTCTTGGTCTGCCATTTTTCTTTCACTTTGCAACGGAATTCGAACTGAGGAAGGGAAGAAGAGTGACGATAAGACTGCAAGAAAAGATAAGGTGAGAGAGAGTGAGGATTCGGATGCCTAGAAAGGCATTTTTGAGAGGTTCAAAAAATAAAAAGAATATTTTTGTCAATGCCCATTACCCTTCATTGTATGACGAGCAATGTAGTCATTAAAAATATATTTTAACTTATTCAATGAATTGGATGGTTATGTTAGAGAGAGGTATCTCAGACTTGATAGTGAATTAGAAGAGGACAGTGGAATTTCAAAAACAAAAGAGTATCTGTTTGAAATTATCAAATACTAAAAGGGTCAAAAGTGAAATTTTCCCCCAAAAAAATCAGAACTGGGTAGGTGAGGAGCTCTATATATTTATATAAAATGGCTATATAGTAGTTTTAAACGAGAATCAATGGCATTTCCGGAATAATATAAAGTTAAGGAGATTTAACCTACCAACTATTGAAGTAGTGATCGCGGTCCGCGGAAACTTCGTTCTTATCGTCTTATCAGGGTTAGGTTGGTCGTTGGACTAGACCGTTCTGTTCACAAGTACGGCAAAGGAAAATGCTAAGCCAACGTGGCGAGTTCAAGAAGATTCTTGAACAAGTCACTTCATTGGTTATAATAGTGGGACCCACAACCTAAGATAATTACAAGATGGTGGATCCCATTTTCATGGCCAATCAACTAAGTAGTAATAATCCTCATGTTTAAAATATTAAAAAAATTTGGATTTTTCAATTGATATTTGTAGACCAAAGGGCAAAGGCTTATCATTTTGGAAGATTTGAAAAATATTCCTCTTTTTTTTTTTTATTTAATTATATGATCGTACTGTCCGCACTTGTATCTGTCCTTCCTCAAATGTTTCTCCACCAAATAAGTTCGTTTGACATGAAAATGACGCTCTCTTAACGCCAAAAGTACCCTTTTAGAATCTCATTAATGACCAAAGAACTCCTTTGTGTAGGAACCGGAGCATCGTTTGAAAGGACGAAAGTAGCCCATACACTACAAAACCTTGCTTGTCGTTTTGTAAGTATTAAGGGTACATTTGTCATTTTAAGTTTAAAATGATAAACAAATACCACTACTCTATAAGGCTATTATCGTCACTGGATTATAACTAATTACTCCTCCCTTCGTCCCCAACTACCTGACCAGAGCCCCAGTTTCACGTTAACTGTTATTTCAGAAAGCTTCGCATCATAAACGGAGATTTTTTAAAGGGGAAATCCTATTTCTTTTCTTCATTTTTCTGTCCAAACTCTTACCCTAACTTTTTTCCTGCAAATCTTTCATCGACGGAGGTTAACTGAATCATCGTTCTTTCGAATACAAGTTGCAGGATTGTTGCTGTAATAATCACCAAGTTCTTAATGTTCTTGAAGCTTAAATCAATGAAGAAGAAGAAATCCGTGGAAGGATTCAATCCCTTCGACATGCTATGCGAAGAAATTCTCTTCGCGATTCTCGATTTTCTCGATGAAAACCCTCTCGACAAGAAATCATTCTCTCTCGTCTGCAAATCCTTCTGCATTGCTGAATCTCGGCACCGGAAAACCCTAAAACCTCTTCGATCCGAGCTCCTCACTTCGATCCTCAACCGATATCCTTACGTTACGCATATAGATCTCTCCCTCTGTCCACGGATCACGGATAATTCCCTCTCTGTCATCTCCACTATTTCTAAATCAACGTTGCGTTCCATTGATCTTTCCAGATCTAAGTTTTTCTCACATGCTGGGATCTCAAATTTAGTTCTGAACTGCTCGTCATTGGTCGAGATTGATCTGTCGAACGGAACAGGGTTGACCGATTCTGCAGCTGCCGGGATTGCTGAGGCCAGGAATTTGGAGAGGCTATGGTTGGCAAGGTGTAAGTTGATTTCGGATATAGGAATTGGGTGTATTGCAGTTGGATGCAGAAAGTTGAGATTGATCAGCTTGAAGTGGTGCTTGCGTGTGACTGATATGGGGGTGGGTTTGATTGCTGTCAAATGTAAAGATATCCGCAGTTTAGATCTTTCGTACTTACCGGTAAATTTTTTCTTCTTCTCTAAAATCTCCGGTAAATTTTTTCTTCTTCTCTAAAATCTCTTGCTTTAGAACTGTTATGCTTTTAATATTTTTGGTGCAATCGATAATTTATATTTCGTCTTCTTTTTGTTGGACTCAGTAAGATTTCTATGAGTGATGATATGTGTATTAATTCAGTTATTTGATGATATTGCTTGCCTAAAGACTGTAAATTTTATTATGGAAATTCACTTCTGTATTCCTGTGATGAATTGAGTATTATTGGTATTTATATGATGAAACTACATAATAAGGATCAACTTTGTTCTCTCATTAAAAAAAAGTTATAATTCTCATTGTCATCTGTAGCTTGGTTTAGAATTTGGTAGTTATACATAGATTATTTGTATATTCTGTTAGATTGCTAACAAATTTCATTTCATTTTTTTTTCCCATTTGTACTTAATGTTCAATATGAAGAACCAGATGCAATGAAATCCAATAGCAGCCGAGTAGGAAAACCGATCGCTAGTATTGCATAAACCTTGCCTGAAGTGGATTCAAGTTCATGGTTGATTAATGTATGTAATGGATCCTTGTAAATCTGAAGTTTGATAGTGAATTTGATATTGCATAAACCTTATCTGAAGTGGATTCACATTTCATGGTTGATTAAGATATCTAACGTGTGAAATAGATCTTTGTAAATCTGAAGTTTGATAGTGAATTTGAAATTTGATGGTCAGCTTCAGCTACGGCAGCTGACATGGACAGTAGGGAATAATATCGAGGTGACATCTAGTTGAGAAGTGGATGACTACTCAAGTTTGATTACATGTTTTCTATTCCCTTTTCGGATTTGTGTTGGACGTGCATTTGTGCTAACTTCACTGGTATCAGATTTACGTCCTTTTCAGAATTACTATTATGGTTTTGACATTGATATTTCATATGAATAGATTCATTGAAGCAGTGAAACTTGCCTTTGTTGGGTAACAGGAAAATTCTTGTTGATTATGTCGAATTTTTATATGATTTAATTGTCCTTGAAATGTTTCACAGTAGATTGTATGGTTACAAATAGCTCGTCTATATACTGATGAAACTTGCTCCACTTCTTCCCTTCAAACTTTTCCAATGGAAAATTTTGTTAAGCTGAATCTTAACTTATATTTATATTCAGATCACAAAGAAATGTCTTCCACCTATCTTGCAATTACAACATCTTGAAGATTTGAATCTAGTAGGATGCCTTGGTATTGGTGACGTTGGCCTTACAACCTTCCAACAAGGGTGCAAGTCGTTAAAGGTATTTAACAAACAACTTTAAATTGTTATGTTATTTTTGGAATGAGCTTTCTCTAGATTGTGCTTGACATTTCTGAGCTGCTTTTTAGAAATTATGGCCTTCCAATTTTAAGGTTTGATTCTTTTTCTTGTTGCTAGAATATAACTTTATACATTACAT
>JAUPMG010000013.1:16496532-16510928 GCA_031762675.1 Pachysandra terminalis | reverse complement strand
ATATAGGTGTATGTGTGTTTGTGTGATTTGAAGGAATATAGTTTGAGAATCACTTATAATGTGTTTGGTTAGTTGGAAAAGGATAGAAAGAAAAGAAAAAGATCACTGTCCTTTCCTTTCCGTCGTATTCCCTTTATTTTAAGGGAAAAAGTTTGAGGGGGGGCTTTTCACTGAAAATGGGATACTTTTGAAAAAAGTACTTTCTAATGGACCAACGTTTTCTAAGAACCTTCAGTAGCCTTTCTTGCTAGAATTGAAACAACATCCTCTTAATGGTAGCTTTACCATCTATGAACAAAAACGAGAACGTGAAATTGTATAATGAATTAGCCTGAATTTGTAGAAGAAATTGGCAAGACTGGTATTACTTAATGGAAGGTTGGCGCTAAGGCTATTTATATATGATTGACAGGCTGAGGTAGACACAAAGCATTGGAAGCTGCAGTTGGGAGAGATGCTATAGGGATGGAAGAAGATATACTCTGGTGTGTATTGGATCGTACACTGTAATGTACAAGTGAAGTTGAGTGTATTCAATGATTCTCTTTTTTATGTAGGTAAGCTGATGTATCACATTCGTTAGCTTATAATTTGATTATATTGAATACATGACCTATTGCTCCTAATGGCTAGTAGACCTTCACTGTGTCATGGCTGTGATTGGGTCCAAACCATGAGCCTTTTCAGAATTCCTACATCCATTCATAGTCGTTAGTCATACACCACTCCTGGTTTATTCTTTTGACAAATATTTGTATAATAAAGATAAATAACAGGTTGAATGAAACAATGGAAGGACACACGTCAGAGATATTTAATTGTTACCTTACGTTAAAGATAATGTATAAGAAGGTGCACAAGGACGATCTAGAAAAAAAGACTACAGTACCCCCCTGATCTGCGTATGAGTTAGGACGGGGGTAGAAGACCGAACTATCATGTTGTAATAAATCTGGAAAGAAAAAATCTCGATCAAACGCTTTGCCTCACTTCAACTTATGTCCACAACCCTCTCCCCTTGGATATGGAGATACTTAGTGGTGGTGGTGGGTCCGGGCCCCCATCTAATGAGACTGCATCTGGGCGTTTTAGGTCTCGTCTCGGTGTCACTTGCTACTAGTCAGCCTAGACACACAGAAACGCATTCACGTTAGATTTCCTTTGTCTGTATTCATCAATCAAGCAAGAAACCTTTTAACACGAAATTGCCACGTATTTCTCCTCTTCTTTCTCTATCTATTACATGGTCTTCTAGATTTTTATATATCGTGAAACTACTCATCTATCCCCTTTAGTTTACCCATCCAAAGGGTATTTTAGTCTCTTAAACAGTCCAAAGAAAAGTCAATAAATACTCCCCGATAGGACACGAACACGATGATGGGGGCAAAGCAACAAAGTCTTGTACAAAAACTTTTGTGGGGTCCATCTATCTGATTCTCTCAGGGGCAGGGCACCGGCCGCCTCTCTCCTTCGGGAAACGCGGTCAAAGCAACACGTTTGACTGATTATTATTATTATTATTATTATTATTTCTTTCCACGGTCAAATTTTCTCTCTAGCTTCCACGAAGATGCTAGCTTGAAGACCTTCTGCAAGTGAAGACGTGAATTTTTTTTTTGTTTTCTTCTCTTACATTAAACCAAGCTTTTCCTCTCACTTTTTATCTTCCCAACTACTCCTCCTTTCATGGGTTCTTCAACTGGGAGTTTGGAGACTTCCGCTAATTCTTTCTCGTCGACGACCCTTTCTTTCATGAATACCTCCTTCTCCGATCTCCTCGCCGGGGACGACGTCGACAATCGAAACCCAGATAGAATTACACCAAGTCGAGGACTTTCTGATCGTACTGCAGATCGAACTGGTTCCGGAATTCCGAAATTCAAGTCACTTCCTCCTCCTTCACTACCTCTCTCTCCTCCTCCTCTCTCTCCTTCTTCTTACTTCTCTATCCCAGCTGGTTTAAGCCCCGCCGAGCTCTTAGATTCTCCTGTTCTTCTTTCCATTTCTAATGTAAGTATTAAACTCACTTTTATCTTTCTTTCCATTAATATAAATCCACTTCTTCTGTAGTAAGCTAATCTCTCTAGATTTTTGTTTCTTTACATATCTGTACTATCTTTGTTAATTAATCCTAAAACTTCTTTCATTTCCATTCTCCATGAGTTATTTTTGTTATTAATTTTCCATATATATATATATATATATATTGGGTAATTGGATTAATGGGTTTTTCTGCTTTGTGTTTATATTGATTCTGCCATTAATGGATTTTTCTTCTTTATGTTTATTTAGATTTGATGATTGGATTATTGGGTTTTTCTTCTTTTATGTTTATTTAGATTCTGCCATCTCCAACTACTGGATCATGGCCTTCTCAAAACTTCAATTGGAAGTGTAACTCTAATAACTACCAGCAAAGTATCAAGCAGGAAGAGAGAAACTACTCAGAATTCTCTTTCCAACCCCGGACAAGGCCTGTTTCTTCATCAGTACCGATCTTTCAGGCTTCTACCGACATGATGTCGACGGTAAATTTCATTAGTTTCTTGATTTGAAGAAGTATTATTTATCTGTTCTTGTGATTTCATTTAGTGGGTATCTGTAATTATCATCTAAATCATAAGATAATTCTGATTTTCAGGAAGCATGGAATTTTCAAGAACAACCCACCAAGCAATCGGATTTCTCATCTGGGAAAACCATGTTGAAATCAGAACTTGCTTCATTCGAGAGCTTCTCTCCTCAGATTGCCACAATCCAAACCAATACCCATAACAATGGAGTATTCCAATCAGATTACAGTCAATACTCTCAACCTACTCAGTCTCTCAGAGAACAGAGAAGATCAGATGATGGATACAAGTGGAGAAAATATGGGCAGAAACAAGTGAAAGGGAGTGAGAACCCAAGAAGCTATTACAAGTGCACCTTTTCGAATTGTCCAACGAAGAAGAAAGTGGAAAGATCCATAGATGGACAGATTACTGAGATTGTGTATAAGGGTAGCCACAACCATCCCAAGCCTCAATCCACTAGAAGATCATCATCAGCTTCTTGTCATCAATCAGCTCAAGCTTTTGTTGCAGTCCCTATCTCAGAAATCCGGGATCAATCGTCATACGCGACGAATGGAAATGCACAAATGGAATCGGTCACCACACCGGAAAATTCTTCAGTCTCATTTGGAGAAGATGACTTTGATCAAAACTCTCAGAGGACTAAATCAGGAGGAGGAGATGAATTGGATGAGGATGAACCTGAGGCCAAAAGATGGTAAGATCATCTGTAACATAGTAAGTAGGTTTTATTTATGTTTTCAAGAGAAATTAAATTGTGAAATTTACTCTCTTTTTTCAGGAAGAAAGAGAATAAAAATGAAGGGATCTCAGCTTCTGGGAGTAGAACTGTGAGAGAGCCTAGAGTTGTAGTTCAAACAACTAGTGATATTGATATTCTTGATGATGGGTATAGATGGAGGAAATATGGACAGAAAGTGGTTAAAGGGAATCCCAATCCTAGGTAAGTCCTTTGCTATACATCTTGAAGTACTTTTCAAAAGATATTTAGCTTTCTTGTATCTTTATTTGTACTATTGTGTACATGTATGCTTAATTATTTTGAACATTTTAGATGGAAAACTTTTTTTTTTTTTTTTTTTTTTTTATGTGGAACCCCCCGGATACATGACCCCACCCAAAGTACCATATATCAGGTAAGCTCGGGGACTCGAACCTGGGACCTCCAGTTCCAATGAGCAAGAGAGCCTGTCAGTTGATCTAACCCGTGTGGGTTAAAGTGAAGGAGTGCAACATGAGGACTTCCCAGTAGATCACTCATCCTAGTAATACATTTCATTACATGTGATCTTTCTACTTAGAAGAGGGTTTATATCGATCTGTCTATCTACTCATTTTTCTTTCGTTCTCATTCTATCTGTCTATCTGTTCATTTTTCTTTTGTTCTCTCTATGTTCTTATGTGTTACTTTTAGATGTTTAATTTGTAGTAGCCTATGTTCCCTTTGTGGGTATATATGGTCAAATATTGTATGTCCTAAGTTCCTTCTCACTGGTCCATTGTACGCTTAAGTTGATATGAGTCTTATAACTAGGTTTAACCTGCACTTCTTTAGTAAATACATCTAAAAGTTTCTTTAGAACTTGTCTATTTACTTTGAAGTGCTTTGAGGTTTGTCTCCTAAAAAATCTTATTATGTTTCTTTTCTAGCTACTACATTGTTTTCTAAAATGTTATTCTGTTTCTATTCTTACCTATAGGAGCTACTACAAGTGTACGTATAAGGGATGTCCGGTACGAAAGCACGTGGAACGAGCATCACATGATCTGCGTGCGGTGATCACTACGTACGAGGGCAAGCACAATCATGATGTTCCTGCAGCTCGCGGTAGCGGCAGCCATTCGATCAACCGGCCTTTACCGGATTATATTAACAACAATAATAGCAATGTTGCCATTGCTATAAGGCCTTCACCCACCACAACTCAATCTAACCATACAACAAGTAACAACCCTCTTGGCACTTTCAGACAACCTACTTCAGAAGACCAAGCACCCTTTACACTAGAGATGTTGCAGAGCCCCGGGAGTTCCGGGTTCTCTGGATTCGGAAACTCCATGGCCCCCTCCTACATGACCCAATCACAACACACGGAGAATATGTTCCCTAGTACCAAAGAAGAACCTAGAGATGACAGGTTCATGGAATACTCCTTGCAGTATTGAAGTCTGGTTGAACAGAAGAAGGACGCTCAATCTGCTTGATTGAACTTGGTTTTGTTTGTTTAATGTATATTTTGAAAGGAATTGATCTGGTCTTGTAAATTCTAGCTACAAGTGATGAAAAATATGAGTAGATCTCAATGGATTATTTGTTATAAGGAAAGCAGAGCCTCATTCAAATCTGTATCATATCACACAATATATAAAGAAACGTTTTATTCATTTACATGTTACTTTTGTCTAGCTGTGTTTTAAATATTGAATTATATAGAATTAATGTCTAGTTTGATGTTTTCATGTTATCCATAGTATTTTGAGAGGCTCTGAATGAGTTAAAGATTTCAAGCGGGGCTTTTGCTTTGGGTCAAACTCGTCGATGAAATATATGATAAGGTTTTTTATGGTAAGGGATATGCACGTGTGATATAATGTTTTAGTGTGTTGAACAAGTCATATTATGGTCTGCTCAAACTCTTTAAAATTTTTTATGATTTAGTGATTTTTTTCATTGAGAAAATTGAATTGCCTCAAATGTCCTTATGCCAAAGTTTCAAAAATTTGGCCCCAATCACTTTCACCCTACTCATTCAATCCCATTTGCCCTAACCCCCTTTCTCTCCCTCATTATCTGTTGTTTTGCCCTAGCCCTCTCTTCTCCATTTTCTCTAGCTTTATTTTAAAGCTAGGTTGGGGATGTTTCGAAGAGCATCCCCTTTTGTCCAATATCATCTACAGTTCTTACAGAAATAGCGAGGTTGGGAGAGATTGTAGTTATTGTAGTAGCAGAATTTTATGTTTGTTGAATCACGAGGGCATTTAAGATGTTCTTGTTCGGGAAAAATGGGGTTTGATCGGTTGAAACGTTGATGGATCTTGTATTTTCGAACTGGGTTTTATCTCAGAGTGTATAAGGAATTGGGCTTCTAAGAAATAGAGTGAGAAATATATTTTCTAAGGCATATACAAATGGGATGAGAAAAGGGGTTTTTAAAGATACAAATTTGGGTAAGCTAAGGGTTTTAGTGGATAAAAGAATATACAAAGAACAAAACTTTTCTTGAAAAGAAAACAGAGAATGATGATCGTGAAAGAGAGAATAGCATTACATAACAAAACCCAAAAAAAATCAGATTCGTTTGATTACAAACATAAGCAAAAAACATGAAGTCCATCTTTTTCTCTTGTTAGGGATTTGCTTATATACCGTGGCTAAGCTAAATCAAAATTTAATCCCATCTTATAATTAAGTAAAAAGATATTTTATTAAGAATTGTTAAAATAAAGCTAGAGAGAATGTCAAGCACCGTCGCTTCCGAATATCTCAAGGAAAGGAAAGTACTCTTTCAATATGCATGGTGAAAATTATTTTCCAGAATATGTTATATAATAAGACAAGTTGCTTTAGCTTAAGACAAGTTGTTATTTTTATAACAATTTCTAAACAAATTCTTGTTATAATTTATTATTATACAATTTCTGATATCGGATTGGCTGAAAATGGGTTTAATCGATTCAAAGGAAGAAAATATTGATGAAGAGATTACTGAATTAATCGATACAATTTCTAATCATTAAGCTCGCTTTGGAACTACACATTCATTTACTTCAAAATTCACATTCCTTCCAAACTTCCTCTAATCATACAAAGTCGGTTGTTTTCTTGTAGCCCAATATTTACAGGAAAGAATTATAACCAACAATAGAACTCTAGCGTCCAATAAACTGATTAGCCATCACTAGTATCATGAAAGAGAGAATTGCATTACAGAACAAACCCTAGAAAAAATCAGATTCGTTTGATTACAAACATAAGAAAAAAAATATGAAGTCTATCTTTTTCTCTTGTTAGGGATTTGCTTATATAATGTGGCTTAGCTAAATCAAAATTTAATCCAGTCTTATAAATAAGAAAAAATATATTTTATTAAGAATTTTTAAACTAGAGAGAATGTCGAGCACCGCTGCTTCCGAACATCTAAGGGAAAGGAAAGTACTCTTTCAATATGCATGGTGAAAATTATTTCCCAGAATTTGTTATATGATAAAACAAGTTGCTTTAGATTAAGATAAGTTGTTATTTTTTATAACAATTTCTGAACAAATTCCTGTTATAATTTGTTATTATACAATTTTTTATTTTGGGTTGGCTGAAAATGGGTTTAATCAATTTGAAAGGGAGAAAATATTGATGAAGAGATTACCAATTTAATCGATACAATTTCTGATAATTAAGCTCGCTTTGGAACTACACATTCATTTGCTTCAAAATTCACATTCCTTCCAAACTTCCTCTAATCATAAAAACTCGATCGTTTTCTTGTAGCCCAATATTTACTGGAAATAATTATAACCAACAACAAAACTTTAGCTTCCAATAAACTGATCAGCCATCACTAGTATTGTTGATCGGTAAAAAATGCAAATAATTGCGATTCAAGCGTGATTAGTCTGATTGAGCCGCTAATCGCTTGATCTGGTTGATTCTGAGGTGGATAAGGTCTTCTGGAATTCGGGAGCATTCCAACCATCCGCCTAAACCGAAGTCGGCCGTACGGGCAGCGCTATGTCCAATCCAACGAACATGAAACAAACATAAAAAGGAAATACACAGGATTTACGTGGTTCGGCAAAGGCGCCTACACCCACGGATTTCCCTTTGGGCGTATATCTTTCTTATTCAAATATTGAGATTACAGTGTTTACATAATGAACAATACAAGATGAGGATGGAAGAAGAAATGAAAAAAAAAGAGTCCCCAAAAATAGCTCTCTGTATCTTCTGAAAAAAATGGAGAAGAGAAGTCTCCCTCCTCCCCTTTGTGTCCCTCCTTGTTGAAGAAGAAGGTCCCTCCTTTGAATCCCCCTCCCCTCCTGTCCAAAAGGAAGTCCATCCCCTTGTTAATCTCCCGTCTGTCTTCCTTTTAAAGAAAGAAAAACCTCCTCCTTTTCTCTCTAGCCGACAACCTCTTCCCTATGTCCTTTCTTGCTTGAAGAACACTTGACAAGACTCATGTCTTGTCACATCAATCATTTGTCCTCTCATGTAAGAGAGAATGGGCATGAGTTAATGAAGTGTCAAACGTGGGACCCACACATGTGATAATGTGTTACCCAAAAACAAGTACCACGTGCACATCACCGATGGCGTAGTGCCATGTGTACGCTTAAAAATCAGGGGTCATCATTAGCCCCCTGCTTGACGAAGTGCAAGAAGTAAGCTACTTCAGGCAAACAAAGGTGACCACCTCAGGGTGGTCAGCCCGATGCAACTCGAAGCAGTCCTTTTGCTTAGGACTTGGGGTGTAAGACAAAGTCTATTTTGCTAGAGTAGTATTATCGTCTCTCGGATAACCCTTAAACACATATGAGCTTCCAATGCAATATTGATATGATGTAAACCTTGACACAGAGGTCAGGTTTGGATCATCGATCTAATTATGAACCGCCCATCTCGAAGTGGGTCAGGCAGCTGTAGTGCCTTTTAAGACTTGTTAAGCCACTTAGCATCCGTGTGGAATCATAAGGTTAGCACAACATTGATGTGGGATCATTAATTCATCTGGTGACCTTGCGATAGGATCATAAAGTCGCTATCGGATTTTGGGATTAGATCATAAGTCTTTGCTCTGTCTTGAATTAGGATCTCTTTGTCCCTATTCGGTGTTGAGATTAAATCATAAAGTCTATTCAAACTCGGAGTAGGATGTTAATGTCTCTACCTGATGTTTATATCATAAAATCTATTCAAACTGGGAGTAGGTCACAATGTCTCTATCCGAGTAGGATATTAATGTCTCTACCTGATGTTTATATCATAAAATCTATTCAAACTGGGAGTAGGTCACAATGTCTCTATCCGATGTTGGGGATTAGATAAAAAAGTCTATCCTGACTCGGAGCAGGATCTCAACGTCTCTATCCGATGTTGGGATTAGATCACAAAGTCTATCCAGACTCGGAGTAGGATCGAAATGTCTCTACCCGATGTCGGGGATTAGATTAGAAAGTCTATCCATAGTCAGAGTAGGATTTCAATGTCTCTATCCGATCTTGGAGTTACATCACAAAGTCTATCCAGACTCAAAGTAGGATCAAAATGTCTCTACCCGATGTCGAGGATTAGATTAGAAAGTCTATCCATAGTCGGAGTAGGGTCTCAACGTCTCTTTCCGATCTTGGGATTAGATCACAAAGTCTATCCAGACTCGGAGTAAGATCGAAATGTCTCTACTTGATGTCGGGGATTAGATTAGAAAGTCTATCCATAGTCGGAGTAGGATTTCAACGTATGTATCCGATATTGGAATTACATCACAAAGTCTATACAGACTCGGAGTAGGATTGAAATCGTCTCTATCGAGTGTTGGGGATCAGATCGTAAAAATCTATCCCGATTCGGGATAGGATCGAGTTGTCTCTAACCGGTCCCGAGGTTTGATCGCAAAGTCTTTCCTCGGACTCAAAATAGGATCAAAACGTCTCTATTGGGTAATCATCAGTGTGGGATCATAAAGTCACCACTTAAAACCGATCGCGGTATGGGATTATAGCGTCACCATCTGACTTCGGATTAGGATCAAATCGTCTCTATCCAGTATTGAGATCAGACACTTTAGTCTATTTTGATAGTTAAAGCCACATGTGCCTTTTCACGTCCCGGTACAATCTCTTAAAGGCATGCCCTGAGGAACATAATATAATGAATTCACTGTCTTGGGGTGGCAAGCTTGTTGAGTAGAATAATAGGTGGTGAATTGGCCATCTCGGGGTGGCAAGCCTGTTGAAAGTATGTAATACGCGGGGAATTTGCTATCTCGCGGTGGTAAGCCCGCAGATAAACGTAATAATATACGAATTGACCATCTTAGGGTGGTTAGCCCGTTGAAGGTATAATAATATATGAATTGACCATCTTAGGGTGATTAGCCCGACAATAAACAATAAGTGTCGAGTTCGCCATCTCGGGTTGGCAAGCCTGTTGAGGAAGAATAATATATGAATTGACCATCTTAAGGTGGTTAGCCCGACAATAGATAATAAGTGTCGAGTTCGCCATCTCGGGGTGGCAAGCCCGTTGAGGAAGAAAAATACACGAATTGACCATCTTAGAGTGGTTAGCCCGTTGAAGGTATAATAACATATGAATTGACCATCTTAGGGTGGTTAACTCGACAATAGATAATGAGTGTCGAGTTCGCCATCTCGGGGTGGCAAGCCTGTTGAGGAAGAATAATACACAAATTGACCATCTAGGGTGGTTAGCCCGTTGAAGGTATAATAATATATGAATCGACCATCTTAGGGTGATTTGCCCAACAATAGATAATAAGTGTCGAATTCGTCATCTCGGGGTGGCAAGCCCGTTGAGGAAGAATAATACACGAATTGACCATCTTAGGGTGGTTAGCCCGTTGAAGGTATAATAATATATGAATTGACCATCTTAGGGTGGTTAGCATGACAATAGATAATAAGTGTCGAGTTCGCTATCTCGAGGTGGCAAGCCCGTTGAGGAAGAATAATACATGAATTGACCATTTTAGGGTGGTTAGCCCGTTGAAGGTATAATAATATATGAATTGACCATCTTCGGGTGGTTAGCTCGACAATAGATAATAAGTGTCTAGTGCGCCATCTCAGGGTGGCAAGCCCGTTGAAGAAAAATAATACACGAATTGACCATCTTATGGTGGTTAACTCGTTAGAGGTATAATAATACGCGAATTGACCATCTTAGGGTGGTTGGCCCGTTGGAGGTATAATAATATGCGAATTGACCATCTTAGGGTGGTTGGCCTGTCGAAAGATAATAAGTGGCAAATTCGCCATCTCGGGGTGGCAAGCCCTTTGAAAATAATAATATACGAATTGACCATCTTAAGGTGGTTAGTCCATCGAGAAACGTAATAAGTGATGAATTCGCCATCTCGTGGTGGCAAGCCTGTTGAAAATAATAATATACGAATTAACCATCTTAGGGTGGTTAGCCCATCTGACATGTGTGTGGAATCATAAATTTACCACTTGGTGTCAACATTGGTGGGTGAGCCCCACCAAGATTATCATTGCAGATGTATAGGGCATGAACCCCAATTTAAAAAAAATCAAGCATCTCATGTGTAAGATTGCAAACTCGAGAAGATTCAGTATTTGTAAATCCAAAATTGCAGGAAAATGGTAATTTCTCATGGATAAAAGAAAGGACTCGACTCGAGAGTGCTTTTTTTTTTTTAAAAAAAAAAAAACTGTGTCCAAGAGAAGTTATGTGTAAATTAAATGGAGAATCGAAGGGTATTTTAGTAAATCTCCATTAATCATTCTACTGGGCATCATCATTATGTGCACTTGCTCAAATCATGAGCTTATAACTGATATACTTCCCTTTATAAGAAGAAAATATATATATTTGTCAAATCATTCAAATTGAGACCTTGAATTGAGTTGGAAACTCGGGTCAATACCAACCTCGGGTTGAGAACAACCGATCAACCGTGGGTCGAGAACAACTGACCAATCTCGGGTCGAGAACAAACGAAGTTAAAGACAGAGAATATGAAGAGGGATCCCGGGGGAGAGATTGAAGAGAACTTGAAAATAGATCTCGAAGTTCAGGTTCTCGAACTTCAACCTTAATTCCGTCAAGGGCATAAGACAACTCGAGAAAGAATCGAGCTTGCTAAAAGAACAAAGAAGCTCGAGATGAAAGAAGACTCAAGACTATGTTGTTGCCGAAACGCTCAACATAGCTGGTTTCTAGATTTCATCCGAACATATATGGCTCCGATATTTCAAGATAGATTGTAAAAGAACATTCCTGTTGGGGGAAGAAACACAAGGGTGTCCTCGTAATTTACCATACACCTTTAGCATTCATCATTTGTATAACTTGTATATAATTTTTCTTGTAAATGCCCCATGACACACGGGAAATCCACACAGAGCAAAAGTTGACCATCATCAAGCGGCTTCTGAGGTCGAGATTCGATAGAAAGACATGAATTTCGAGCTTTAGACCTCGAGTGATACCAGTCTCGAATGAGAATATCTCAATTCAAAAAAAGGACGTGGTAGCTGACGATACCGTCAAAGGTGAACAACTGCTTAATGGAATCATGCAGGTCGATGGGGAGATAATGTCTCGGATGACTGTATGCGGCGTTGGGATGAATAAAATCGACACCAGCATCGTTAGTGGTTATATAAACATACCCATCGGAATTGGTAATAAGGTGACCGCGAGAGGGATATAGATTGCCTTGGCAATAACCAACAGAGCAACCAGAGAGAAGAAAAAAATCAAGACATCGGGACTCATGTTCTCCCTCAAATATAGGGAGTTCCAGGTTGATGAGAGAGCGGGCTCGAGGTCCGGATTCGAGGGAAGAGTCCGAAGAGGAGCGGACTCGATGTTCAGATCCAGGAGGAGAATATCTCACAAAGTGAACCCGAAGGGGAGACCGAGCTCGGGTCTCGAGGTTGATACCCAGTCGAGCCTCGAAGAGGGGTCAAAGGTGAGATCGAGGTTCGCAGCTCGAGGGAGCTCGGGAGAGAACTCAAAGGGAGAGAGAGAGAGCGAACATAGCTCCAAAAGGAAGGGGAGGGAGGGGGGAGCCTTGAGCTTGGAGAGGGTGAATAGCGACCTCGAGAAAGAGTGATCATCCGAGACAACTTCAGAAAATACTAACACGGTTGATGTGAAAATGATCTTTCCAAAAGTAATGAGATTAACCAAGAGGATTCTACAATCTCACGAGTCGTGGGTGATGAAAGTGGCAATATCAAGGCCACTGACTCGATTGCTGTATTTATTGAACTCTGTTTTGCTTATTACAACACCACATCTCTTATCATAAACACAGAGAATGACAATGATGCGAAGTGAAACCGTTGGCAAGTATGGAAGTGATTGGTGTTGATTGGTTCACTTTTAAAAAAAGTTTTAAAGAGAAGTTTGAAGTTGCAGATCCGAATCCAACTCATCCACATGATGACTGTAGAAAGAACAGGGGGAGAAAGTGATTGCCGGACACTGTTAAATATCCTTAAAAGGTCTGAGAGAGAACCGAGGTCGAGGTTCTGTCCTCGAGCTGAAACCAACATCGGGTTGAGACAAAACTCAGGCTAAAACCTCGAGGTTGGAGCCTCGGAATAGACCAACCTCGGCCGGAAGCCAATCTCGGGCGAAAACCAGCCTCGGGCAGAAGCCAATCTCGCGCGGAAAGGCCAATCTCAGGCGGAAACACGCATCGGGCTGTAAGACTCGAGGAGAGGGGGAGATGCGGTTACAAATCGGATATCTTATATATATATATATATATATATGACCACTTCATCCCTAAAATATGTTAACAAGGCATAAGTGAGCCCCTAAGTCATTATTTTACAATAAAACAAAATACGAAAGGTGAACCTGAAGGATTAGCTCAGTCTCTCTGTTTTTTTTTCTTAAAAGAATATACGTCCAAATGATAGAAATGAACACCTGTTGGGGTAAAGGGTTGTAATCAGAATTTGAAAAAGCCATTTGTTGAAGAGGAACATAGAATGAACGTTTCTCAGTGGAGTCGTCAAATGTTGATCGGTAAAAAATGTAAATAATTGTGATTCAAGCATGATTAGTCCAATTGAGCCACTAATCGCTTGATTTGATTGATTCTGAGGTGGATAAGGTCTTCTGGAATTCAGGAGCATTCCAACCGTCTGCCTAAACCGAAGTCGGCCGTACGGGCAGCGCTATGTTCAATCCAACGAACATGAAACAAACATAAAAAAGAAATACACAAGATTTATGTGGTTCGACAAATGCGCCTACATCTATGGATTGCCCTTTGGGTGTATATCTTTCTCATTCAAATATTGAGATTACAGTGTTTACATAATAAACAATACAAGATGAGGATGGAAGAAGAAATGAAAAAAGAAGAGTCCCCAAAAATAGCTCTCTGTGTCTTCTAAAAAAAATAGAGAAGAGAAGTCTCCCTCCTCCCCCCTTGTGTCCCTCCTTGTTGAAGAAGAAGGTCCCTCCTTTGAATCCCCCTTCCCTCCTGTCCAAAAGGAAGTCCATCCCCATTTTTATCTCCCTTTTGTTTTCCTTTCAAAGAAAGAAAAACCTCTCCCTTTTCTTTCTAATCAACAGTCTCTTCCCTTTGTTCTTTTTTGCTTGAAGAACACTTGACAAGGCTCATGTCTTGTCACATCAATTCTTTGTCCTCTCATGTAAGAGAGAATGGGCATGAGTTAATGAAGTGTCAAATGTAGGAACCACACATGTGGTAATGTGTTACCCATAAAGAAGTGCCACGTGCACATCACCAATAGCGTAGTGCCATGTGTACGCTTAAAAATCAGGAGTCAGTATTAGTGATCGGTAAAAATGGCAGAAATCGCGATTTTGGCGCGATTTAGCCGGTTGATCCAAAAATTGCTTGATTTCTACCATATTTGAAGTGGATAATGTCTTCTAAGTCCGGAATGCTCCAACTGTTTGCCTAAACCGAAAAATCGGCCGGTGAAAGGAAAACGAAGACACGATTTACATGGTTCGGCAATGGTGCCTACATCCATGGGTTACCCTTACGCAGTTTTCCTTCTCATTAAAATACAGAAAATTACATGGTAATTACACAGCGAGATGTTACAAGAGTTGAGAATGGG
>JAUPMG010000013.1:16469909-16482438 GCA_031762675.1 Pachysandra terminalis | reverse complement strand
CTTTCCTCGAAATATACTTTCAGACAATATTCGAAATTCTAATTTATACATTCTTTGAATGTAATTACACATTTAACCTTGTTACGTGTGAACATATAATTGGATTAAATCAATTTACAAATTGACTAATCATCTATACTTATTTTTTCTTTTCTTTTTCATTGTCCTTTATTTGTACTTTTACTTTTTTTTTTTTGTTTCCTTTTCTTTTCTACAAAAATTCAATGTCCCAAACACATTCCGCGGAAAACGATTGGCAAAAACGCAATCCATCGAATTTTTTCTTTTCTTTTTCATTGTCCTTTACTTTTACTTTTACTTTTACTTTTTTTTGTTTCCTTTTCTTTTCTACAAAAATTCAATGTCCCAAACACATTCCGAGGAAAACGATTGGCAAAAATGCAATCCATCGAACTAAAAGAGAAGGCAAGAGCCGCGTTGTCTCTTTCTTTAGCGCTATCCACTTTTCTTCGTAATAATAATAAAACCACACCTTGTTTTGACTCCCCGACCCCAAAACCAGCAAAAGCAAAGGCCAAAGAGAGAATGCGAAGCAAAATGGGAGCGACGAAGTAGATGAATTTCATGAGAGAAATCTTCGCGTCCAAACCCTGCCGGAAATCAATCATGAATCACCGTTTTGCCCCTCACGAGCCCCTCAATTTTCGATTCTCGTCATTATCTCAATCGCCCAGAACCCTAATCGGTGCTAACCACACCTCTGCTCGATTCTGCTCTCGTTAGGGTTTGGATTTCTCGTCGTTTACGATTCTCATTCCATCTTGTACTGCGTTTTTTTTTTATTTTTTTTATTGTTTTTCGTCTTACAATCATGGATCATACGACGGGGAAACCAAGCTTTTTGAGAAACCTTCTGGTTCGGGTGTTCGTGTTTTGCGTATTCGTTATTCTTATTCGATTCGTTTACATTGTTACTGTCAAAGGCGGATCTTGTGATGCCTCAGATTTCTGTTTCTTCTCCGTCCCGGAAAATCTCAACTTCGCCGGCGGTACCATACGAATGGGCGCATCCGCCGTTGTCGTTGACGAGAGTGTTCAATCTTCATCGAGCGGTTCTGCTCAACGTGATCTGTGGACCAGCAAGGAATGGCGCAAGAACGTAGATTTCTACTCGGCCGTGTTTCAGGATCTGATCGCCGACGGCTACCTTTCGCCGAGTTCCAAAGCTCTATGCGTCGAAACCCCTTCGGGCCAAGACGTCTTTGCTCTGAAAGAGATTGGCGTTCCTGACGCCATCGGAATCTTCAAGAAATCGTCCCGGCCGTTGGTAATTTCTGGTCAGCCCTTTCGTCAACCGTTTAAAGATAACACCTTTGATTTCGTGTTTTCCGGTGGCGGTGGCCTTGACCGAAATGTCCGGCCGGCGGATTTCGCTTCTGAGATTGGGCGAACACTTAAACCCGAAGGGTTTTTGGTAGTTCATACTGCTTCCAACGACATGTATAGTTTCAATTCATTTCTTGGTCTGTTCAATTGCTGTAGTTTGGTAAGGTCGCGAGACATCGATGGCCCAGATTCATCGTTGCCGTCAATCCACGAGATTGTTATGAAGAAAGAGAATGAGATTCTTGGCCACCGGGAGAAGAAACCCGGTGGCGATTCAGGGAATAAGTGCTCTGTTCCGGGGTATAAACATGAACTAGTCCGGAACGCCGAGCCATTGATACCAGAGGAGCCATTGAAGCCCTGGATTTCATTGAAGAGAAACATAAAGAACATAAAGTATCTTACTTCCATGGCTGATATAAGCTTTAAGCAGAGGTATATATACGTTGATGTCGGAGCCCGGAGTTATGGATCGAGCATTGGGAGCTGGTTCAAGAAGCAATATCCTAAGCAGAACAAAACATTTGAGGTCTATGCGATTGAGGCAGATAAATCATTCCATGAAGAATACCGAACAAGGAAAGGGGTCAATCTCTTGCCCTATGCAGCATGGGTGAGGAATGAGACCTTGTTCTTTGAAATTAATCGAGACCCGGGAATGAAAATCAAAGAGAAAACTAGAGGAATGGGTAGGATTCAACCTGTTCAATCATCGGCGCGTTTTATGGGAAACGTGGATAAGATCCGGGGCTTTGATTTTGCGAATTGGTTGAAGAGCACAGTATCTGAGAGAGATTATGTGGTGATGAAAATGGATGTGGAAGGAACCGAATTTGATTTGATACCGAGATTGTTCGAGACAGAAGCTATTTGCTTGATCGATGAGATCTTCCTCGAATGCCATTACAATAGATGGCAGAAATGCTGTCCTGGCGAACGGAGTTCTAAGTATCAAAAGACATATGATCAATGCTTGGAGCTGTTTTCTTCTCTCAGAGAGAGTGGTGTTCTTGTTCATCAATGGTGGTGACTGGTAACATCCCAACTCATCATTTGTAATATTTGTTTTTCTTTATTTTGTTTTCCTTGATAGATGTTGCTTAGTATTACAGTGGAAAATATGTAGTTTCATTCTTCTTTCTCGGTTATGTTGCTCAGTTTCATTTTTTTTTTTTTTTTTGATTGTAAACTGTTCCACTGCAAATGAAAAAGTAGCAATTCAGATTTATTAAAGAACAAATATCTGAATCATTTTTTGTCTACTTGTAATGCATGTATCCTGATCTACTTTGGTATAAATGATAAAATAATTGAAAGAGACGAAAACTGGTTTTAATGGCCTAATGGGGAAATAGTCCAAACCCCGGAATTCGAAACTACCGATTATCCAATAAAGATGAAACCTAATAATAAACCAAAATCCCCTACACAATTAGTTACAAACGGGTACATTATGGCCTAGGAAGTAGGAAACCCTATACTGTGATCTATCTTTGCTTTTGTTTGAGATATAGATGAAACCTATTATTAATCTGACCTCTTCAATCTGTCTTTGTTTGCTGAAGAAATAAAAGAACTCTGGCTTACAAATTTTATGTTTCTTAGTAATTTCTTTTTTGCTTAAATTTGAATTATTGAGCTGAACTCTATATTTAGTGGCATGGATGACTTATGAAACTTGGGACACTTCCATTGTTCCTTTTTTTTTCTCCTCTGTTTTGTTGTAGCTAGCTGTGATTATTCCCCTTCATGGATTGTATTCTTTGTTACCTAGAAATCACTCCTTTATTTGGCCTTGAAATGTTGTTGCTAATGCTGATACTTGTCAGCATAGTGTTGAAGAACTATGTAGGTGCAGGGAAATATTATGATGACATGGTTCAATCTTGACCTTAGATCGTGGACACAACTTGAGATTTTTTACTTCTTTTAGGAGTATCGGGAGGATTGCTATAGGGGTTTTTGCCTTGAGAGTTGTTTGAAAAGACATTATTTTAGGAGGATTGGGGTTTTGAGGAGAGGTTTTTGGGGAGTTCTCTCCAGGTAAGGTTTTGAGGGATTTTCTTCTTATATGAGAGAATGGGTTTGGAGAGGAGGGTTTTCTTCTCACCATGATTGTATCTGTTCTTTCTCTGTAATTAGTGGAAAGTCATGGCCGAATAGCATCCGTGGATGTAGGTCACATGATTGAACCGCGTAAGACCTTGTGCATCTTCCTTGATTTTGGATTTTCAATGTGATTTTCTTTTTCACTTGTTGCATGGTCACATAACCAAACCACGTAAATTCTAGTGCATCTTGGTTGATTTTGGATTTTCAATGTGATTTTGGTTTTCACTTGTTGCGAATGGACCAGAGATTCTAATGAGTTTTGGTCATTCTGAGTTTGCATTCTATATTTAGCATTAGCAGGTTCATGCAGTTGTTTCTTCTTTTTTTGAATCTATTTTGTTGTGTGGGTTGAGTGGGGTACACCACCAAAAGATAAGCCTTCAACCTTGTCATGTGAAGCTTCTAACCTGTGAGGGACATAAAGACACTGCTGCAGGCTACTTTTCGGTGGGTTTTGGAAACACCGGATTTTGCAAACTTTTGGTCTGGATTCTGCAGCTGATAAAGAGTCATTCCATGTGGCTTTTAGCTTTTTGGCATCAAGCTACTCTGCTAGCAAACTCTGGATGGTATCCGAATGGTGCTTTGCAGTAAACTACATTTTGGTTTTTGTGATAATAATGACGGAACATTTCAACTACAGGACTCATTTGTCTTACTATCCCATCTGCTCACAAGCCCATCACATCTTTAGCTTCAAAAAGAACCGTTAGGAGTAGAACCAACCTGCCATTAGTGGCTTGATCAATTTAGAGAATAGCCAACCCAACACCAACCTCTATCCATGCTCTTCTCTCTTTCTTCCCCCTCTTTATACCTGCTGTGAACCTAGTTACACTGATATAACTGTTGTTGCAGCACCAAGACTGAAACAGTACTCTTTATATCCGAAGAGGCAATCAGGTCTCTGACTACCCTGAGCTCTGGAAACTCGCTCCGTTGTGCAAGACCCAATGTGACTGGAGAGTCCGTCCTGTGTTGCTTTCCTACCATCCCAAAGTTGAAATAATTCACCACATTGAATCACTGAAGCCATTTGTGATCCATCTCTCGCCACCTCCTCTCGATACTCAATGTGGATCTCGACATGCTTCAACACCTCTGCGTCAAGCATTATCTCCCATCCCTTGTCCTCCTCCCGTGCCACCCCCATGAATCGAACCACGGTCACCTTAAAGCTCGCGTCTCTGGCCATTCATCTGGCATACACAACTGCCACCCGATCATCCTTACCTCCCAAGTATAGCACAGCCGCTTGAAATGAAGAGGGTGTCGGTAATATGTGAGTTGGCTACGTAGGTTGCCGGGGTCAACAAAAACAGGGACTTACCTCCCAAGTATAGCACAGCCACTTGAAATGAAGTGAGTGTTGGTAATGCGGGAGTTGGGCTACTTAGGTTGCCGCGGTCAACAAGAACAGCGAGCAAGGCGCTCGCCCATGACATTGCAATTGAGACTCCTCAAAGCAATGCTATCTGATACTATCGTTCCATCTTCTGCCCATTTCCAGTGAATGGGAGTATAATTAGGGAGGTCGAACCGCTTATATCTGTGGGCATTATTTTATATTCGTTTTTACTGTTTATTATTATTACTGGATCTCATCAATAGATGCCAAAGGATGATCCCATCGATAAATGCCAAAGGATGGACCATCTGTTATAGCCAAGCCTAAAAATAAGGACCAAAGTTGAGCTGCAGTCCCAGAAAGTAACTGATATACCTAGAAATAGAAATAAAAGCGGATACAAGGATCCAGACAATGTACACCTCCTTCACTGGATTCCCTTCTGGTGTCTGACTGATTACCCAAAAAAACACCGGCCGGAAGGCAAACAGGATCACCATAACAAATAAAACACAAGCCACAAGATCCTTCTAACCCAGAATCTGGTGAGATTTCCATACCTGTCCTCCAATACTGAGCAAGTGTCAAAAGAAATACACTGCAAAGGTCGCTGACTGCCGCCAAAGAAAGAGCAAGACGGCCGAGCTCTGAATTGAGGATCTTGAGCTCAGCGAGGAGGCAAGCAATAACAGGAAAGGCAGTAACAGACTGTGTTGCTTCTACAATTTTGATTGATGTTTCCTCCCATGGCTTCAGATGTTTGCCTAAAAGCTTAGTGCAGGACAAATATATTATCAGGGGAACAAACAGTGCTTAACGTACCGAAAGTCACTGCCTTTTTTTCCGGATTTCTTTATCATGCTGAGATCCATTATCAATTCCATTTGGAACAGAAACTATAAAGAAAGTTGTGGTTTTGATGGAAGAATTGATAAAGATTTGCATTGATTTGGAAGATATAAATCTGATTTTAAAATCTTATCAATTGTCCCTTCAAAGTTACAACTTCCTTATGTGTGAGCACATGATAATGTGATGTGTATCTCACATATAACAAACCTACCTTTATGTGCTTTCCTCTGATATGTCTTTATAGAAACATGTAACCTGATGTTGACAAAACTTTGAGGGGATATTTGCTTGCATTCATCCAACCCTCTTCTGCTTTGTCATATCTCATACCAGTTTGTGCAAGTTATTTACCAGCCTGAGTATCATCACATTTGAGTTCAATCATCAGCTACATAAAACACTTGTTATAACCATCTTACTCTGTTTAAGAAATAAATTGTCAAGTGTTTGATTTGGTTCTCTCACAAGAAGAAGTAAGATTAGCTTAACTGGCGGGCTCTTTAGCTCAGGCACTCGAAGTCCTAGGTTTGAGTCCTCGGGCTTACTTGATGTATAGTCCTTGTGGGTGTGGTCATGTATTTGGGGTTTACCCTGTCCCTACTAAGTGGGGTTAGGGGTTCCACGTCACCAAAAAAAAAAGAAGAAAAAAAGCTCTCCAGCTCCTCCAAGTTCGAATCCATGAGCTTCCTTGATATATGACCCTTGTGGCTGGCATGTAGGATGGCAACGGGCCGGGCTTGTGTAGGCTCGGGTGGGTTTACACTCCATTATAACATTACTAATGTTGGTCCGAGCTTGGTCCAACCTTCGGGCTCAAAGCTGTAAGCCCGAGCCCCATGTATTTAAAATACATCACGTCTGAGCCCAACCTTACAAATTAAAATGTGTTATTTTTTAAACTAAAAGCTACAAATGGGCTATTAGTTTGTTGCTACAAGAATTCAAACCTAAGTCTCCAAGAAGATAATATGAGCTTCTCACCACTAAACTAAAACTTCGAGATGTTGATAGATTTAAGTAAAGATTTTATATTACTTAATATCAAGTCGAGCTTGGCTAATTTAATATAAACTCAAGCCCAAAAAACTGAAGGGCCTTAAATTTCAGCTCGACCCTCGGGACATTTACCCTTTCCCAATCCCGCAGAATCATAAAGTCAGGCTACCAGGCCAGGCGGATCACCCGGCCCATTGCCATCCTTGGATCATGGATCCGGGAGTTACCCTGTCCCTATCAAATGGGATCGGGGTTCCACGTCACCAAAAAATATCGTAGAATTCCCCAAAAGGTAAAACTAAAGGAAAAGAGGGAGAGTAGTTCATATAAGAGACAATCTTAGGCATTCCCAGACGCTTGAGAAAGAAATGACAAGCTAGGGTGACTCCGAATATCAGAATTATGAAGAATAGCAAAGCAGGGAGTGTATACTGCAAAAGGCTCCCAAGATTTAAAAACCATATACCCTTTGAATTCAAGTTTAAGGTGTAATTGCCAGATGCGAGAGCATTTCGTCTGGTCCCAAAATGGTGGAAGATCAGTTGGAGCGTGCGCGTATTTACGCCACGCATCCAATTGTTCTCCACCTCATCACTAAAAAATAAAATTATCTGGATGCGTTGTATATGCACACGCTCTAATTTATCGTACTCCTAAACGAAGAGACAAATACCGAAGGAGAGAGACGAGAGGGCTATAATGAAAAAGAAAAAAAAAATTTAATTTTGTTATTTTTGTATGACGTGGCAAACAAGGAGCAATAGAGAAGCCGATTTCTGTACACAAACGTAAAACGGCCAGCCCAACAGTAACACCAAACAACCATTAGGGAATTTATAAAAGAGGGGATGGTAGCTAGCTGTCCTCTCGTCCTACCGTTCCCAACATTTCTATTGTGTTCTTCATTCATCATCAGTTCTTCCTTCCCTGCGAGACTGCGAGGAGAGGAAGAAAGACAAATAAGGAATACATGGCTGGTGATGGTGGGAGTAACGAAAATGTCACATGCTTTGTTTATCAAATGAAGATCACCTCAAGGGGTTTGTGGTACTTCAGGAACGATGAGACCCCCTTCAGATATTCCCTACCTCTTCTGCTTTTTCAAATGATGCTCGTTTTCTTTCTCACTCAAAACGTTCATTCTCTTTTCAAGCGTTTTGGATTCCCTAAAATTGTCTCCGAGTTCGTTGTATGTATATTCTCCTTTCTCTTTTCTATTTATTTCTTCTTCTGTTATATATATATATATGTGTGTGTGTTAAAAAAGAAAAATAAAATAAGAAGAAATCACACACAAAACACAGGTTTGCATAGTTTGATAAATAGTTTCTTTCGTCCACGGATACATACTAGATTCTACTATTCTCCAAGTCTGAGAAAAAAGTATTACAAAAGCAATCAAGAAAAATATGATAAATACCCTATAGTGGATGAAGATTTTCTGTGAATTTGGGCTGTCTGAACCTTGTGTGAACCTCACACAAAGTTAACACTTGTTCTAAGCGGGCACACAAAACGGAATGGTCATCACTGGTTAAGATAGAAGCCAATTTCAGGTTCATTAGGTCTTTTAGGGTTTAAGAAATATATGTCACCCTTCTTGGTGGGGTCTACTTGGGGACAAATGTCAATCTTGTGTGAGTTTCACAGGGGTTCACACAGCCTAAGTTCATAGAAGATCTGTGTCCCCCACAATTAACAATTAAGGCTAAACATAACAACAAATGAAATTACTATGATATTCTTCTACCCCACAATGTCAATACTGATGATCCAGCTCGACCGACGGAGTTAATAACTGGATGATCAACAGTACTTCCTGAATGCTTCAGTAGCATCAGTCTCCGCATAACAACAATAGTGTGTTTTTATATATTCTAGTGAGATAATTGATCAGGAGTGAGAGCGATTAATTGCTTTGTGTGAATTTCAGGCAGGTCTAATACTGACAATAATTGCACGCAACAACACATTTAAAACGATGATATTCCCTCCGCAGGCAAATAATGTACTGGGTACGGTATCCACACTTGGATACATGCTATTTCTGTTCCTTATTGGTGTGAAGATGGATGTAGGAATGGTAAACAGAACAGGAAGAAAGGCATTTGGTATAGGCGTTTTAGCTCTCTTGGTACCTTTCATTCTGGGAATGGTAAGCTACACCATCATAGTGAAGAAGATGGATAAGAAACTAGACCCTAAAACTGCCACAGTCCTTGCCTTTGTAACAATAAACCATGCTATAACCCCTTTTCCTGTCATCGCATGCCTCCTCAATGAGCTCAAGATCCTCAATTCCGAATTGGGTAGACTTGCCTTGTCTTCAGCACTTGTTAGTGACCTCTTAAGTGTGTGTCTCACAACAGCCGGCATTTACGGGAGGAGGATTGTAGATCAACATGGAACCCACCGCGTCAAAACTTACGCACCCATGGGGCTCACTGTGCTCTTTCTGGTAACCATCGTGTTCGTCATTAGGCCGTCTATGTTCTGGATGGTGAGGCAAACACCAGAAGGCAGACCTGTCAAGGATATGTACATCTTTGCAATCATTCTGGCAGTGTTCTGTTGTGCAAGGCTAACTGATCTTTGCGGATTATCGGTTATGTTTGGACCTTTTATCCTCGGTCTCGCCGTACAGGACGGACCGCCGTTGGGTTCCGCCATCGTAAATAAGCTTGACACCATTGTCTCAGGGATTCTTTTGCCACTTTTCGTAGCTGCAGTTGGCATCAAGGCTAGTATATTTGTCAGAATTCCTTTGGGTTTTATAGGTTTGAATATGTTCCAAGTAGCCATCACATATATTGGGAAGGTCCTTGCGATTCTGTTCGTCACAACATTAATCTGTAGAATGCCTTTCAATGATTCATTAGCCCTTGCCCTAATTATGAGCTCCAAAGGGATTGTTGACTTTGCCTCCTACAGCCTTTCCAGGGACGATGAGGTAACTATAATATCATTTCATCTATATATATCAGGTGATTGGCCTTCAAAGATGGCTTATAAAACTAAAACACCTGAAGAATTGACCAATAATCCTCCAGAATTAAGGGCTTATGTCAGTTATCTGTTGATGCATAGTGCAAAGTCCAAGCAGTTACAACTTACAACAATCAAAAACTAGACAGTTAATTTAATCGACACTTGCACACACATACATCTACTAACATGATCAACTGCGTTTTTTTCTTCTTCACTTCGTTTAATTTTGCTTGATAATTATATCACAGAGCTTAGATGAAAATACATTCACCATGATGGTAATTACAATAGCATTGATAGCAGCAATGGTGCCAGTTGTAGTGAGATCCTTGTATGATCCTTCAAGGAAGTATGCAGGATACAAGAAAAGGACAATTATGCACACCAAACTGACTGCAGAACTTCGTATGCTTGTGTGCATCTACAACCTAGATGACATTCCAGGCATCGTCAAGACATTGCAAGCCACCAGTCCCTCCAAAGAAAGCCCCATGTCTGTCAATGTCCTCCACCTTATCGAACTTATTGGCCGAGCCTCACCCTTCTTCATCTCCCACCAATTGCAGAAAAAGACTTCTTACAATGAGAAATCCTACTCCGACACCGTCCTAAAATCTTTCGATTATTATGAGGAACACAACCATGGAGTTGTATCAGTGCAGGCCTACACCTATGTCTCTCCACTCAACTACATGAATGAAGACATATGCCTGCATGCCCTAGACAAGATGGTATCCCTTATAATACTGCCTTTTCATCGAAAATTGGCTGAAGATGGCATGACATTTTCGGAAAACCAAGGTTGGAGGGCAGTGACCTGCAGTGTCCTTGATAGGGCTCCTTGCTCCGTAGGGATTCTTATTGACCGTGGCAACGCTGGGAGCTCGGTCTCGACAATGTTATCACAGTCATCGTACAATGTCGCCGTGGTCTTCTTGGGAGGTAATGATGATCGAGAGGCGCTGGCGTACGCCACACGGATGGCAAGGGACTTGAGCATCGATCTGACAGTAATTCAGTTCATTACAGAAGAAGATATATGGAGCAAAGATTGGGAAAGAATGCTTGATGATGAGATGTTGAAAGATGTGAAGCTCAATACACTTGGTCATGGGAATATTGAGTATAGAGAGGAGGTGGCGAGAGATGGTGCAGAAACAGCCTTGTCCATTAGATCTATACAGAATGACTATGACCTTATAATGGTGGGGAGGAGGCATGAGATGAATTGCCCATTAATATCTGGTCTTGAAGAATGGAGTGTTTTTCCAGAGCTTGGGGTTATCGGAGATTGATTAGCCTCATCGGACGTCGTTAGCAGAGTTTCTGTATTGGTGGTGCAGCAACAACAATACCAGTGCACGTAAATATATATATATATATATATATAATTAAGATTGTTTTTCTAAATATATAGCTTGATCCTCAGTCATAGTAACAACTAAAACTGTATGCGTTTTCTTTAAATTTTTGTTAATTAATTGAGCCACTCAAATTTGCTAAGCTAAAATTATTTGAAGGTGAGATATTTAAGGACTAATCAAAATTTTAAGGAGCATTTGTGTCCAGTCACCTAAAATATCACTCAAAATTAAAATATTTTGCAAAATGACCACAGATAATTACATTTGGAGCCACCATACCTTAAATCTCTCTATATTTTATAAGTATCTTGCATATGGGTCATACCTTAAATTTTAGGGGACTCCTTTAGGGTGGGTTAGGGTTTGCAAAAGACAAATTGGTTCAAACTATATTAATTGGACCAGTTTGATCCTGTTTACAGCATGTTACAGCATTTTTATATAAAACAAAAGTTTTCAACATTATTACTCAGAGGGATGCAATGAAATGTGAAAAGATTGCTCCATTCGGTTCACTCATTTCTTTTCTCTTTCGCGCTTTCATTTCTTTCTCTTACGATCAAATTTTTTTGGAGTTCAGTGAAATCTATTGTTCTTCAGCTGGTGCACGATAGACTTCTTGGAATTACCAGTTGTCATCAGAGAGTAAGCATCTTTTTTCAAGTAGGGACTCACAACTTATATAACCCATCTTCTTATAGTCTTTGCTTGAAGGTTGTAAACGATCCGGATCATGTACCTCGATGTATACGAATCCGAATCTGCAACGTAAGCTTTCTATCGAACCGAATAATGCCCCACGTTGGAATATGTGATTACTAGAACCACATACATTCAACCCACACTAAATCAACCATTACTAGAACCACATACATTCAACCCACACTAAATCAACGTAGGGCTTTGTATGAAATCCCAGTAGCAAATCCAGATTTCTGTAGAAAGAAGAGTTGAAGAGGAGAGTTCTCAAGGGGTGGATTCCCAAAAATGTGAATAGTAACTCTTTGGGTAGGGAGGAAGAGTCTTCTTCATATAAAAACTCAACTCAACTCCACCGAGGACTCTATCTCCAAATCTCATTACGAGAAAGTTATCCATATCCACACTTCTAATCAAGTATGAACGTTCCATTAAGTGGGGACCCCGGGTCGGCCAAAACGGATCGGCCAATCTCTAAAATCCAATATCTCCTACGCGTCCATAGTGGGCACGAAGTGTGCATCTCTCTCATGTACATCTTATCTTCTTATTATGGATGCTAATCATACAGGTCGTTGAGCGTGCGATCGACGAGCACAAAGTAATGGGCGAGCGACACCATATCAAGTCCCATAAAATTGAAATGAACATACACTATGAGTACAAGCTCAAATCTCTATACTCAACCACAAGATTCATGTTAATGTGCTCATTTAAAATAATTCATATAGGCTACATATATATTTGATACATATAAGTAAAAGATGTGAAACATCAAATGATAATTTTAAAACATGAGCACATATCTCTATGAATCGTCTCT
>JAUPMG010000013.1:16444288-16456261 GCA_031762675.1 Pachysandra terminalis | reverse complement strand
CTTAAATTAAGCAAAAACTCAAATCAATCAAATAAGCAATAAATTGGGAAAATTCCTTGTGGGTTTGGGTCACTACAGCTTGAGTGGCCAGCACAAGGCTAAAGTTCCCATTGCTATTTCATGGTCCTTCCCATATCACCCTCTCATGAAACTAAATTTTGATTGTGCTGTTAAATTAGACTCAAATTTGTCTGCTTAGGGTGGTCTCATATGTGACTGCTCTAGTAGGTTTATGGGAGATGTGGGCATCTTCTTCACTTGCTCTTCAATTTTGGTTGCAGAAGCTTTGGTTGTTTGTGAATGTCTGACTCTTGCATTGAATAGGAAGTTCTTGAACATCATTGTGGAAGGCGATTGTTCCCTTGTTGTTTAGCTCCTAAAACATCCTAACTTGCCAGCAACATGGATCATCAGATGCATTATTCATGATTACTGGGTTCTTTTATCGTACTTTGACTCATTTGTTGTTTCTTTTACTTTTCAAGAAGACAATATTGCACAAGATAGCTTAGTTAACTATTGCATAGATAATAATCTCTCTTGTTGTTGGATATCCAACCCACCTTCGATGGTTAGAGATGACATTCAGTAGGACTGTACCGGTGTTTTCTCTTTGTGTTATATATAAATTTCATCCTTTACCAAAAAAGAGAGAGAGAGAGGAAAAAGAAGAAGAAGAACGTCAACAAAGAATTCTCCACATAGATTGAGAGGTGAGATAGTAGAGAATTGGACGGGAGGAAGCAAAGGAGGTGGTGGTGTTCAGGCCAGGACCAAACCGCTACAATCAACCCGGACCACCAGGAATGCCAAATGCATTTGGCCTAGGGCATTATCAGCAAAGGACACGGGCCCAGATCCAACACCAGCCCAGAAGATCGATATAGGCCCGAACACGCACCAGTACGGAACGTGAGCCTTAAATAAGGGAAAAATAAATCTGGCTACTGGACCAGGTGTCAGCAAAAGGAGAGTATTAACCACCCACTATTTGCAAATCGTTAGACGGTTGCAATAGTGGGTTATAAGATAGAATCGGCCAAGACAGAAGAGGTCTCCACCACAAATCAAAAACAGTTACACATTAGTTTCATCTTTGATCCTCAGTGATCAGTAGTCTAGTTTAGTTTCTGATCCCTAGCGATCATTAGTTAGCCTTTTGTTTCTGCAAAGATCCCGCTGCACCTACTTCTTACTTCGAACTAAGTTTCTCTTAAAAGATCCCTCTAGTCGAAAACGAAGGAATCCCCGTTGTGAGATTTTCGGAAACCCTCTTGACAGTCCCTTACATGCTGATCTGTGCACCGTGAAGTAGATTAGTCACGTCCCACAGTTGGAGCCTAAGGAATCGCCGAAGGTTTTGTATTTTCATTGTTCATGTTACTAATTGTCTTTTCAAATTAGGAAGTTTACCTTTCTAAGTTGTACATTGACTTATTGTTCTACCTGTTTTAATATAAAAGTATTGTTGACGTGTAAAATCAGTATCTCTGGTTCAACAACTGACCCTTCGAGATTGGGAATCAATACAATCGTCTGACTCAAAAGCGGTCATATATCGACCGATTCACATCAACAACTAACTTACACAGTTTAACTCACACTACTTGTCTTTCAGGTGAACTTGTAAAAGTTCTGGCATGCCTTCAGCCTCACGACCGAAAGAGACCCCCAATCGACCGGGAGCAATCGACCGACTGTCCACAGCTTTTAATCGCCAACATCTTTTGGCAAGCTCAATGGGACACTATTGGTGAAGCAAAATGGCACCCAAGACTAGAACAGGTGGACGGTTGGACAATGACCAAGAGGGAGTGGTCCCTATTATGGATACTATCCAAGGGGAGGCACTTGACAATAACACAGCATCGGCCGAAACACTAAGCCAAACCATCCCAAGAACTGAGGTAGGATCACCATCCACTCTATTCAATAATAGCGTGTTGGCAACTCTACAAACTTTAAATCATACCTTGATAAGAATTAGCGTAGATTTGGGACGCACCCACGTGGCCATGGAAGAAGGATTCAATAGAATACCTTATGAAATAGAGTCCGTGGCGATGCGAGAGAATAATTCTGCCGGAGAAAACGAAAACTCAGCCAGATGGAGTATGAATGGGAATGGAATTTTTAACCTTATTGAACAACCACAAACCATGTTGAATATATCACCTGCTAGGCCCACCCCACCAAGGTTGGTTAGGCCGATTAACGACTGATATGAGCCACTCAGTCATATCGGTCAAGCATGAGCCAACCAAGGAATGCCAAACATCGAGATTCAAGCACCTGGGCCGACCAGGGGATTGGAGAGAGACCAGGTTTATCACAGGATCCAAGAGGTTGTGGCTAACATTCCAACCAGGCGGTTGTCCAAACCGTCATACCGTAAGCCCTACCCTGACTGGGTAGACATTAGATATGAGTTTCCTAGGGGTTACAGAATCCCTGACTTTTCATTTTTCTCAGGAGAAGATGGTCAATCGACCATCGAACATGTGGGCCAATTCACTGTACAATGTGGGGAACTGTCACCAAGTGATTATCACAAACTAAGGCTATTCGGGAATTCCTTGACCGGCCAAGCGTTTACTTGGTATTTAACCACGCCACTCAACTCGGTCCGACATTGGGCAAAAATGGAATAAAAATTTCATTCCCAGTTTTACCAGACCGAACCTGAAGTATCAATGGCCGATTTGGCCAGATTAAGACAACTGCCGAATGAAACGGAAGATAAATACATAGAAAGGTTTAAAAAAAAAGTGAGGAATAGGTGTAGGATAGTTCTCCCTGAGCTAGAATTTGTTAAATTGGCCCAGAATGGTTTAGAAATAGAACTTTAAAAGAATTTTGATGGGATAGAGTTCGAAGATCTCTTTGAATTATCAACCAGAGTGGCCAAATATGAACGAATTTTGCAAGAGGAGAGTCAGAGAAAGACTGCCACCATTGGGACTTTCTTTCAGGATCCCAACTATGAGCTGGCCTTAGGCGAAGTAATATCCAATAAGCCCTTTACTTGTGTGGCATTAAAGAAAAAGATTGACAGTACACAAATGGAGGGAAAGAAAAACTTCTCTGAAAAAGGAAGGAAGTTTTCTTTTGATATATCAAAGGCCGACAAGATTTTTGACCACCTCGTAAGAGGAAAATTCATTAGGCTATCAGAAAGACAAAGTTCCTTCGGCCGGTGAAATGAAAAAAGGGGAATATTGTAAATGGCACGGATCACAAACCCACTCAATTGCTAATTGTGCTATTTTTCGTGCTGTGGTACAGGACAATATTGACCTAGGATTACTTCAGTTCCCTGATAAAGGGAAGGAGGTGATGGAGATCAACACCGATCCTTTTCCAGCGACTTTCCCAGTCAACATGATTGGTTCCAGACTCAGGAACCCCTGACCAAAAGTAGATTTAGGGCCTACGAGCAATACCTCCCTCACAGGACCCAAGATTGACAAAGCTAGGCCAACAGAATGGCACGGCCACCGTTTAGACGACCGATTGGTATACCCTCCCAACCACTCTGACGGCCGGAACAGAGTTTATCCAAATCGCAACATTTGCGATAGATGTCATGAAGACATGTAAAAATAGGTCAGGCGCATGAGAGTCAGTTACCGTCAGCCATGGCGACCACCGCCCCGACAATACAGGCTTGACTATTATCAAGGACCTCTGGAAAGATGGTACCCAAGTAGAGATGAATAGGCCTATAACGCCCGCCTGAGAATGGTCAAACCCCCCAGGGGTAGAAATGACAGGTGGAATAGGGTTGTCCATCCAAAATTCGACCGTCTGGTATACGAAATGACACGAACCCAAAAACGGCGCTGGCAAAGGGAGCATGCCGCCCTTAGGGAAATATTGGTTGATCAGAGGGACCAAAGGGGGATGGTGGTTGCCAAAGCCCCCAAAAGAAGAATTGAACCCCAAATGGTGGCTCCAGAAAAAGAAAAACCAATGGGAATCTAGGACAAGAAAGATATGTCTCCAGAGCTCGCTTTCATGGAGGAAGACGACGATTTGCTATTTGATCAGCTTTTGGTACAACTCCAGAGCACCAACACCTTAGAACACTTGCCGTTGATGAGTGAGAACCTCCTAGAAGAAAAGGTCCCCAAAGGGAGAAGTCAGTACCGAAGAAAGCCAGACTCTCCAGTTTGGATCGTTGCCTTCCTTGACCATGGATTGTAATATGGTTATCATGTTACTTATCTCTTTTCAGGCGAAAGAAAAATATTATATATTCCTCATCTGATCCGTTCATTCTTATATATTCCTCATCCGATCCCTACCTGAAATGTATACTAATTAACTTTCTTTCTGCGATGCGGTGTAGATCATTGACGATGAAAGCTTTACCATCATGAAGATCATGGCCGTGTTGTATTCGGCAGCTCTTGCACCTATAGCGAGAGCCCTCCATGACCCTTCAAAGAAATATGTTACCTACAAGATAAGGACAATCCAGCATTCCAAACACAACAAGGAACTGCGTATTCTTGCTTGCGTGCACAACGATGATAATGTCCCGACTATCGTCAACATACTTAAGGCATTTAATCCCATTGTAGAGAGCCCCATTTGTGTCTACACCCTCCATCTAATGGAGTTAGCAGCTCGAACATCCCCTCTTCTGATTCCTCACTAAACCAACAAGAAGTTAACCTCCTATCACAGCAAGACGGAACGCATCATGATGGCCTTCAAATACTTCGAGCAAATCAATGAAGGAGTGGTTACCATGCAATGCTTCACCGGCATTGCACCTTACGCCACCATGCACGATGATGTGTGCACGCTCGCACTCGGGAAGAAGACATCCTTTGTGATCATTCCCTTCCACAAGTCAGCCGGTCGGCCGGTTAGAACTGTGAACCAGAATATCCTAGCCAAGGTCCCGTGCTTGGTGGGGATCCTCATTGATCGTTGGATCCTACACGGCCCTAAGACCGTCATGACAAGCCATTACTCATTCCGAGTTGCCGTTATCTTCTTAGGAGGTCCAGACGATAGAGAAGCTCTGGCTTATGGCAAAAGGATGAGCAACCATCCCAGCATCAATCTCACTGTGGTTCGTTTACTTACTACCATTGGTCAGAACAATGGCAGTGTGACCGAAACAAATCCTGATGAGGATGCAATCAATCAATTCAGGATTAGTAATATCGATAACGAGCGGATCGTGTACCAGGAGGAAGAGGTAACGGATGGAGCAGGGACGGCGACCATGATTCGATCAATGGATAGCTACATAGACCTTATATTGGTGGGGAGACGACACGAGAACGAATCACCATTGCTATCGGGACTCACAGAGTTGAATGAGTTTCCTGAGCTCGGGATCATTGGAGACATGCTTGCGTCGCCATATTCCGTGGGCAAGATATCTATATTGGTGGTGCAACAGCAGGTTTCGATGGTAGAAGAAAGGGCTCATAACCCAAATTTTTTCTTATCTATTTCATGGGCAAAGTATCTATATTGGTGGCACAACAGCAGGTTTCGGCAGTAGAAGAAATGGTTCGAAACCCAAATTATTTCTCGTCTCAGCTGCAAGTACATGATTCAACTTCCTTCAACAATTTGTCATAACATAGCCAATTTCAAAGGAAAGACTCATAAATTCTAGATGTATAAAACAAACAAATATTTTACTGCTATTTTGCAACCATTCGAACAAAGTATATTAATATTCAATATCAGGCATCATATTGAAGTGCAAATTTATGCCGAGAATAAACCAGGCAACAGCCTACAACAATAACGAAAGAAAACACAAACACGACTTTAAAACAAATCACAAGATACAGGTTTACGTAGAAAACATTACTGAAAAAATAAACCACGGAATAAAAGAAATCTACTATACTGAAGCAAAAATCAAGAACAAGGGTTACAGAGTTGTTTCTCACACTTGGGGATGTACAAATGGTCTGGGTGGCTCGTGCCGGACAGATTTGAGACCATCACTCACAACACAAACCTAAACAAATCCGATTGAGTTTTTAGCTAAATTATAAACGAAGCACTTAGGGGTCCTGAGATTATGCACAGCACGGCTCATCAGACTCCCAATCGCTTTTTTTCTTCTGATCTTGTGAGAAGAAACTGAATTCACAGAAGGAATGGAATGCACGTATGAAGTCATTGAAATCTCATGACAATCCAAGCAAATTGAACACGAAGACGGATAAAGTGTCGAGGTTCTTGCCCAACAAATAGTATCAAAACACGTGGCAAATCCTCTTGCAGAGACACGTGAACTATGTGTACCAAAAATCAACTTGGGGAGAATCTACTCCCACAGTTTTAAATTTCGTCAAAATTTTACGAAATTTTGATTTCGGACTTGAATTATTTCAATGAAAAAGAGATCAAAATTATCGAAAGTTTGGAGAAATATTTTCACTTTGACAATTTTATTTCAACTGAAATATTCACTTTTTCAACCGAAATTTCGGATATTTCGACAGAAATAAGTTCAAAAGCTATATTAAAAAAAAAGCATTTAAACTCTATAAATAGCAACCAATGGTCACTCTTTTCACCATTTATTTTTTATCCAAAGCTCCCAAGTCCCAACCCCCTTATCTAAAGCTTTCAAGCTCCCAAATTTCATTCTCAAGCCTCAAATCAAGAATATCAAGTCTCAAATCTCATTCTCAAGCTCCCAAATCTCATTCTCAACTCTCAACTCTCAAGTTCTCAACTCAAGTCTCAACCTTCTCATGACTCAAGACAAAAGTTACTAAATATAAGTCCTCTCAAATCTCAACCTTCTTCCCAAGACACAAGAACAAGATTAACACTCTTAAGGGATCATAAGGTAAATATTTTATTTAATTTAAAAAAAATAGAAAGTTGAAGTTAGACTCAAGACTCAAACTCAATGACTCACATACTCAATTTTATCTAACCTTATTGACAATTGTTTTACTAATTATTATTATTATTATTATTATTATTATTTGCTTATACAGGTACACAAATGGATTTCCTACCCGCATAAATTGAAAGAAATCAAGAAATAAAGTTTAAAATTTTATTTTAAACTTTTATACATTGTATTTTTGTAGATGTTGAAATTTGAATCCAATAAATTTTGATAATTGTATTCTTTTTCGATGATGTAATATAAATGTTGTATTTATTTATTACTTAACTATAAACTTTTGTATTATTTCACATTATTAATCAAAATATTATTTATTATTATTTTTTTTAAATTTGTATATTCATAATATATTTTAATGAAGTTATCACTTCTTATTGACTAATTTTATTTTTTATATTTTAGAAGTTATTACTTAGTAATTATTAAAAAAAAAATTGGATAAAATTAAGTCTATATCAAATACTTTAAATTAAAAAAAAAACTAAAATTATTTCGACAAAATTTCACAAAATAAAAGATCTTTATTTCATTTGATTATTTTAATCTAAAAAGTGTTTTTCATCGAAATTTCGAATATTTCGATTTCTTTGTGTCTATTAAATCCTTGAAAAATCCGAAATTTTAAACTGTCTCTGACCCAGTTTCAGGGCAAATCAAGTAATTTTCAAAAAAGACAAGAGAAAGAAAGATAAATACTCCCTAGTCCCTACGTACATGGAAGCTTTGTGATAGCCAATAGTCAATGATCACTGGTCAATGGTCAATGGTCAGTGGTCAAATGTCAGCATTATAGTAAATACTTTAGCCGTTTACCACTCCGCCCATTCCTCTCGTCCCTTGTATCAGTTTCAGGATATACGTATTCCCTTCCGCATGCATGCATGAGAGCCCTAGGTCGCCTATTCCTCTAGCTCCTCCTTTACTTGCTCTTTCTCTTTCTTTTTTTCTCTCTCTCTTCTCATTCTGAGTGCATGCTCATGTCATCGACGTTGCCGAAGATGGTCATACAGAATGTGACTGTCCTCTGCATGCATGCTCATAGAATCGGACCTAGAGGCTTCTGGCCCGGTAACAATCCGTTAAACTATCCGACTCCTGTTCTTCTTTGCCAGCTTGCTCTATCTGCCTTCGTCATCGGAACCTTTCAGTTCCTTCTCCTTCCTCTGGGTCAAACCTCGTTCGTTGCACAAATTATGGTAAGAGTACAAATTATAACCTTAATTCGTTTTTGACATAATAAAAACTTCTTCTTTTTGTGAACGTAGACTTTGCCGAATCACGTATATCTTAGTGCACTGTTTTGATCTTCGTTTTACTGTGTTTATTATTATTGCTTGATCTATCAAAATATATGGAATTGCAGGGTGGTATGGCATTGGGACCTACTTTCATGGGGCGTAACAAAATATTCACAACAAAGATTTTCTCACCAGAAAGCCTTTACGTAGCGGAAACCTTTGCCTTCTTCGGATGTATGTTATTTCTGTTCCTTGTTGGTGTGAAGATGGACCTAAGCATGATAAAGAAATCAAGAAAGAAGGCCGTGGCGATAGGGATATCAAGCTTCTTGGTTCCCTTGATAGTCAACCTCGCAGTCTCCGAAATCTTAATAAGAACCATCCCAATGGACAAACATCTGCGCCAATCCCTCCCATATATTGCAGGACTTCTATCCATGAGGTCCTTCCATGTTATCGCTTGCCTCCTGACTGATCTCAAGCTCCTCAACTCAGAGCTTGGTCGCATAGCCTTGTCTGCCGCAATGATAAGCGGCTTATGCAGTTGGTGCTTATCAGTACTCGTCTTCAGTATAAAACAAAGCTTGCTCGGCAACCACAGCACAGTTATGTGGATGGTGTCATGCATCTGCTTCATGCTTATCGTCATCGTTTATGTGATGCGGCCGATAATGTTGCGGATGGTGAGATGGACGGCAGAAGGTAAGGCCATTAAGGAAGGCTACATCTTTGTGGTATTTATGATGATGTTGGGTTGTTCATTCTTTGGTGAGTTGGTTGGTCAACATTTCTTGATTGGGCCCGTGATTCTGGGTTTGGTTGTACCAGGGGGACCCCCCTTAGGAGCTGCCTTAGTCGACAAGCTCGAAACCTTCGTTACATGTATTCTCTTGCCCATCTACTTTGTTGTGAGTGCTGCAAGGGTTAATCTGAGTTGCATACACCTGAGAAATTTTGGGATCGTTCTCTCTATGGGCTTGTTTAGTTTTATGGGAAAGCTTACAGGAGTCATGTTACCTTCCCTCTACTGCAAAATGCCATTCCTTGACTCTTTCTCCTTAGGCCTCATCATGAGTGCCCAAGGAATCATCGAACTTCAACTTTTAAGACGAGCCATGAAGCTTAAGGTATATAATCATCTACTTCATCTTTCTGATTTTGTTGAACCATTTGATATACATTGTTGTGACATTTTCTAGCAACTTAAGATTTTAAAGTAGTTCTTAATATGGTACAAGAGCGGGAGGTCGAATGCTCAAATCCTGGGACATGTGTTTGTGTGTTTGTGTGTTTGTTCTCCCACGGATGTGTTGTTCCCTTGCGGATGTGGTGTGTGTTTGTCTCAGTACCTGTGCTCTCCCACGGATGTATTTTTCCCACAAAGCCGCACGTGCCACAGTACGAACAATTAGAACTTGACCAAATTTAAATTTTAGGAGTGATCCGTTTTTGGATATACATAGTATAGTAGTTTGCCCTTTTTCTCTTATCAGCGGTAGCCTTAGTCCCAAATAGGTGGACGTGGATCCTCTGTCATGAACGTGATATCCAGTGTGATGTGCCAAATACACCGGAGGGCAAAATGAAAATTTTTTCCTTATAAAGTACAACACCCGAGGGTGAAATTACCATTTCGTCCTTGAGTGTATTTGGCATATCACGTTGGATATCACCGGGGTTCATAGCAGAAGATCTGGACTCCAAATAGGCGGCACCTTTAATATCTAAATAGAGTAGTAGCCTTGGAGGAACTTTGAGTTTTTGGTTTAAGCTTAAGCGGGAGGTGTTAACCATTTGATACACATTGTTGTGGCATTTTCTAACAGCTTAAGCTTTTAGAATAAATGGTTATTAATGAATTTGTGTGCACACTTGTGATGAATGTAATATTTTTTTTCATCCTTTAATTCTTGTGAGCTGCAGCTTATCCACGAAGAAGAATATACCATCATGATCGTAACGATGGTTTTAATGACTGGAACTGCTACACCCCTAGCGAAAATCATCTATAACCCATCACGGAGATACAAAACCCATAAGAAGAGGAGCATCCTCCACACTAGACCGGACGTCGAACTCCGCTTATTAGCCTGCGTTCACCAACATGATCACGTTCCCTCCATTATCAACCTCATCGAAGTCTCCAACCCCACAAAGGAGAGCCCCATCTGCGTCTACGCGTTACACCTTGTGGAGCTCTTGGGTCGTGCATCCCCAGTCTTGGTGGCTCACCAAAGAGTCAAGAAGAAGTTCGCTTCATCATCATCATCACATCCAAATCGCTCGGAACGCATCATCAACGCGTTCAGATTGTATGAACAACAAAACCAAGGAATTGTCATTGTAAATCCCTTCACAGCCATTTCACCTTACACTGCAATGCATGAAGACGTTTGTATGCTAGCCCTAGACAAGAAAACTGCCATGGTGATTGTACCTTTCCATAAGCAATGGACCATCGAGGACTCGTCGGAGTCGAGCAACGCCATCAGAAATGTGAATCGGAACATCCTCAACAAGGCGCCGTGCTCCGTCGGGATATTCGTTGATCGAGGGACCTTGAAGTGCTCCGGGCCCTTATATTCAAGGAAATCTGCACACAAGCTTGGGATGATCTTCTTGGGTGGTAGTGATGATAGGGAGGCACTGGCGTATGCCATGCGCATGGCTGATCATCCATGGGTGAATCTCACGGTGATTCGGTTCCTCGGCGTTGGGAACGGAAAGATCGGTGATGACAAGGTGGAGAGGAAGCTTGACGTTGATTTGATTAACGAGTTTCGGCTGACCGACGTGGACAACGAGCGGTTTGTGTATAGAGAAGAGGTGGTGACGGACAGTGTTGGGACAATAAGTGTGATTCGATCGGTTGAGAATTCCTACGACCTCATACTGGTTGGGAGACGGCACATGATGGAGTCGCCGTTGTTGATGGGAATGACGGCGTGGAATGAGTTCCCAGAGCTGGGGTTCGTTGGAGACATGCTGGCGTCGTCGGATTCGGAATGCAAGGCTTCGGTGTTGGTGGTGCAACAAGAAGTTGCGAGTATAGAAGGAAGCCGCGCAGTGGAAAGCCCCAAGTTCAAGCTGATGGATGCATTTGCCACGGTGGACATGCCACGCGAGGCTGGAAGAGTTTGGCCGCTTCCACAGAACACAACACTAGCTAGGGAAAGGCTGTGATTGGGTGAAACTAAACGATTTGATAAAATGATCTTATATTTCATTAACAGGAAGTTACAATATATATTATACAATTGGTAAGTGTCTAATTTCCACTAATTGTGTACATATAAACTGGATCAAATTATTTAAGGAGAGATTACAATAAGATTACAATCAAAAAGGTAAACTCTACATAAGGTAATATCCTAAATTTGTGCTCTATCATGCCCCCGCAAGCGCAAGGGTCCGGAAAAGACGCTAAGCTTGGACCTATGCTACTGAAATTGTTGCTGAGCAAGTGGCTTTGTCAGGGAGTCAGCTAACTGATCAGATGTGTGAACAAGAGAGGCACGAATCAACTTACGAGCAACTTGATCACGAACAAAGTGAAAGTCAATGGTAATGTGCTTCATTCGTGAGTGAAAGACAGGATTAGAGCACAAGTATGTTGCCCCAATATTATCACAGTAAATTGTCGGTGAGTGGCAGAGTGAGATACTGATGATGAATCAATTTGGAAATTGATTTAATTCAATCATATTTTAACACGTAGTAAGGTCAAATATGTAATTACATTCAAAGAATGTATAAATTAGAATTTTGAATATTGTCTAAAAGTATATTTCGAAGAAAGCCCACTCAGGGAGAATCATCTCGAAA
>JAUPMG010000013.1:16420797-16436611 GCA_031762675.1 Pachysandra terminalis | reverse complement strand
TGTCCACTAGAGTACCGAGAAACTACAAAAACAAATAAGTGTCAAGAATATGACAGAATTATGCACAACAATTTTTTTTCTTTCATTTTTTAAAAAAGTTATGTACACAAAGTTCTTTTACAGCCCAAAGGTAGATTGTGATAGGAAGGTAAGCTACAAGTACATTGAGCTAACCCAATTCACCTAAAAGAATACTTGGGGGATGCCAATTGTAGATTGGGTTCCAAATTTTTTGTAAGTAACTTGTCTTGCCTTCATAAACTGCAGGTAAATTGATCTTAACCAGTGTTCGCAATGTCAGCGACATTTGGCGACACGAAACCTGGGGGTAAAATCCCAGGTTTTGTTTTCCCCCATGTCGAGCGACATGGGGGAAAAACTTTCCCACATGTCTCTCGACATGGGCGACATGGGGGAAATTTTTCAAATTTTTTTGACATAATTTAAATAATTAAATAAATATTGTATGTTAATAATATTATGATGTATTTAGACATTAATAATGGTTGTTTAAACTTAGGGGGGAGGGGAAATAAAAAAACCCCATATTTCCCCCAGATTTCCCTTTATTCCCTCATGGATACGGCACTTTATTTCTAGTTTTATGTATCCTTAAGTTTGACTTACATTCACTTTTAGTTTGACTTACATATAGCATCTTTTTTATAGCTTACAGACCCAACAGCGTGTAAGCTAACCCCCCCTCAAGTAATGACTTTTAATGTGTAGGCAGTTTGTTTTGCATTTTTTGATGTATTTGGATGCATTTAGGCCTTAATTAGACATGTTTAAAGTTTGGGTCAAAAAAAAATCAAAAAACCATGGTTTCCCCACATTTTCCCTCGGTTTCCCCTTTTTTCCCCATGTCGCCGACATTTCGCCAAAATTTCACCAGGTCGTGAACCTTGATCTTAACCAATAGAGACTTTTAACTATATATACCAGCCAGGAGTTTGTCGTTCATAGTTTAGACTCATGCAGACCAAAAGTAAAAAGTTTTTTGGTTAAGAAACTTTTAACTATATATATGTTTGCATTAAAGATTATGTTCGAAATTCCCCAAAGTATGGTTATCCATCGCCATGAACGCCGAGCTTACGCGGGAGCGAAAAAGGGAGCAAGAGCGCCAAACTTCAAAAATAACTTGTAGTCCGCTTTCAAAGTGTCTATACAGATACAATTTTTTTTCCTTTTTTTTTTTGTGAAAGAAGAAAATTCATAAAATTAAAATTGTTCAGATACAACTAAACGACTGTCGAACACCAGGCAAAACCATCAGAGAGGGTTTTACAGAGAAAAGGAGGAGGTTTATGGGCCCATAAGCAGGATCAATATGAGAGATAGCATTGTTGACTAGTAAGTTTCTGGTTTGGTTGGCATCTTGTAGCAATGTGAGAGGGAAACATAGCATGATCAAATAGGTTTTGGGTTAATCAATACATCAACCCAAAACCAAATCGATCTAATTTGATTTTATAATTTCAAAACCAGAACAGAATCTAATGTATAAAAAACCCAAATGAAATTGAATAGAAATTGGTTTGAATCGATCGGTTTTTGGGTTGAGTTGACCCAAGTTGCACCCCTACTAATGAGGGTCGGGATCCTCTGTGAGGTAATACCCTGCGGTCCCCCTGTGATGTAGAGACAGCCCCGGGTGTCTCTAGATCACAGGGGACCGCAGGGTTTTACCTCATAGAGGATCCCATCCCTACTAATGAGAGGTGGTCATTGCGTATCTAGGGATGTACATTGCGGGCCACGCGTGCTGGTTCAACACGAATTTTTTTGTGCGGGTCATGCTTCCTGCCGTGTGCCTAATTACGGGTAGCAGGCCTGGCACTACATGGGGCACTATTATTATTATATGGGGTTTGCTTTGCACGTGCAAAACATATATATAATTTTGTATTCTCTTTTATTTTGGTAGAATAAATTCTGTATTCTCATGTAAGTGGAACTATGATTATTGTGTCAATGATCATTCTCTGAGCATAAATTTATGTTGGACAAAGAAAGATAAACAAAGTTATACAAAAGAAACAAAAACAGTGGAGGATAGTGTGTAAACACCTTGTGTTTGTTCATCAGAGCATCATTATTATTTTTTACGTATGAGAACAAGAGTTACATACAATTTTGTACAGTCACAAAAAATAGCATCACAACAGAAATTAAATATGATGGATAATAGCATTCACTTCTCAATCTATATAGATGTGGAAAAATAATAGATAAATAAATAATAGATCCATAAGATCAATTAATTATTGAAATTTAGTGGCGAAAGATGATAGTGTAAGTCAAGCACAAAGCTGAAAGTGAAACTTGATAAATAGTCTTTATACAATTAAAGGCATCCTCTCTTTAGCTATGTGTTCACTACTCCCCATTGCACAATTAAAATTTTGAAATGCATCTGTTGAGGTTGGCCATTATTCAAGCCAATTATTGTATAACCTCCTTCAAAATCCTTTTCATTTGTTGATTTTAATCCCCTCGGTTTCCCCTTTTTTCCCCCATGTCACCAAAATTTCGCCAATGTCACCTGGCGACACCGACATCGCGAACCTTGATCTTAACCAATAGAAACTTTTAACTATTTATACCAGCCAGGAGTTTGTCGTTCATAGTTTAGACTCATGCAGGCCAAAAGTAAAAAGTTTTTTGGTTAAGAAACTTTTAATTATATATATGTTTGCATTTAAAGGTTAGGGATATACCATGTGCATTTGCACTTCTTGCACTTTAAGACGATCATATTTTGCCATATCCCACATTGTTTCCAAAGTTTGCAGCCGAACAACCATTGAATAATCATTTAGCACGTCCATCAACAAGTTTAATGCATCATTTGCAAATTGGACAGAGGCAACAATAAGCATCCCCAAGGATCTACAGGCCGATCTCCGTACCTTCAGCACATATAGTTTTATAAGTACAAAATGCATAAAAAAAGCAAAAGAATCTGACCAGAAATACATATGAAAAATATTCTTTTGAACTGCAAAGCAAATGATCTAAAGAATAGACCGTCTTTAAATGATGATCCATGGCATGCCATATACTTGGCGCAGTGCACAATAGATCTTTTAACATATATAAGAGATATTTGAAAGCAGAAAGCAAGAACTATTGAAAGGTAGCTCCATTCTCCTTGTAGGGTGCCAGTACGACCATGCCATTAATTGTAGCCATGGTTTATACAGACAAGGAGACCAATCGTTTCACATGTCATACACAAGGGATCAAGCTGCATGGTTCAATAAACAATTTTAAAAAAGATTTAGATGGACCAACAAAGCCTATCAAGTTTACCTGATAGAATTCATCCTCCAATCCATGTACAAAAGTCCCAGCAGCATTTGATGCTGGTAAATCATATTCTTTTCTAGCACACATACCAAGAACTTTCTTTTCTTTTATAACTCCTAGGACTTTCTTCGATAAAGTTTGTAACAGTACATCCTCAGATACCAGCCTTATGTTACCAAGGGCACCAAAAGCTTCGACCCTGACCTCCAAACTCATATCTCTTACCATATAACAGAGCTGCAGGCAATATGATATGAGAAGTAAAAAGTTCAGAATCTTAGAAACTTCTTAATTAATCAAAACTAAACGACAGAAAGAAGGCATATCAGGCCAGTGTTCTAATATCTTTTTTTTTTTTGATGAATAATGAAGGAATACCAATTTTCTACTATCTGAAAATTCGACTAGACTTAGAAGTCCATGGAGTCAAGTTTACTCAATGACTCACAGTCGCAGTTCAACTTGTTATTACTTGAGATTCAACTTCAAAGGATTCACAAATCAATGACATAAATATAATTAATAAAATAAAGTATTAATTGCCATTTTAATCTATAACCGTTTCTCTTTTCCTTTTCAAGTGTTCCATCAAGTTAGAATGTTCAAGCTCATGAAAACCTAATCAATATGAGGAGGAAAACATAATAGAATTTTTGTGAATTTGATGAGAATCCGTAGTCGTTTGGGTTTGTTCATCTGTCTTGGACCTTGTTAATGTGAGTGCCAATAGTCTTACACCTTTTGAAGCAAATCTTAACATCATATTCATTAATCACGTCGAGTATACACGAAGCTTGTTTTCAAATTTTGCTTTTCATTCTCTTTTTCGTTTTTTCTTTTAAAGATCAGCTTCTGGGATCTGGCTGATGTTTCATTCCCAGAATTTTAGTTCAATTATGGTTTGCAGATTACTAATTAACAGGATAGGGTTTAGAGGGGGTACTTCCAGCTCCAAGTACTGACTTACCAAGGGTGACCATTGTTGCAAAAGGGAGGAAGGAGAAGAAAGGCATAATTTTGAATACATATATATGCGCACTTGAGATTGCCATGTTTGGCACTATAATCACTAGTTACAAATTTATTCTACCACCGGGGCCGAGGAATTCACTCCCTGCCTGTGACATGTAATAGAGTGAATGTTGTAGATTGCTTCTTACAAGTATCGAAGCGGTAAATTGGCATGGTGTGGCCTTAAAGATTTAAAACACCCATATAACCAATTCAAGCATTTCATAACTGAGGAGCAACCAATGGAAATACCGTAAAATAAGCGCCGAACAAAAACAAGCATGTTGGGACAAATTTTGAATAGATTTGAAGGAATACCTGAACAAATACTGCATCAGACAAATCTCTTTTATCCAATTTGTGGTCTATTGTTATTAACATTTGCCCCCACTCACTGGCCTGGATACACAATTCATAATAAATAATAAATAAATAAATAAATAAATACTTATGTAAGGCAATCATCTGGTAGAGTCATAAATAGAATTCTAATCCACATGGCTCACAGCAAAGGAGGCAGGATGCACCATGCTCTGAGTTGCAAGACCAGTAAAAAGACAGCAAAAACAGTAAAGAATCAAAAGTCTGCCAAGCATATTGTTACGACCATGTCAGCATGTTAACAATCAACACACAAAATCTAACAAGTGGAATTTATCAAATGGAGATTTCCAAACCCGACAAGTGCATTATCGGTTCATGTAGATACATTCCTGTTCAGTCCTTGAAGACAGATCTGAAAATATTCTCAGGCATTTATTTATATTATGCAAATATATTCACAGTTCAGTTAGAATCCAACTACAAATGCTACAGATAAAAGAACAAAGGCAATGAAAGTCTATCATTACAAGCAAACACAAAAATCATGGCATGAATTATAAGAAGTAATAGAATTAGGGCTGTAAACAAGCCAAGCCAAGCCGAGCCGAGCTTTGGTAAACCTTGAGCGAGGCTCAGGCTTAGGCTAGGCTCAAGCTCGTTAAAATAGTTTGGGCTCAGGCTCGGCTTGCAAAAGCTTGGCTCACCGAAGGCTCAGCTCAAAAAAAGAAAGCATAACTTAGTACAAATGCATTAATATTATAGTTTGTGATTTTTTTTATAAATTATATAATCTAATTAGGGAGATGGTGTCTTCGAAAGCATGCCAATATTTTTTTTTAATTTTTCAAAATTAACCTTTAATGTGATAAAGTATTTAATATAATTAAGGATAATGTTGTCTTTTGATTTATTCTATTTCTAAGGCAACGGTTAAGTTTTCAAAATAGCCATTCCCACATTTTTCAATTATTAAAAAAAAAAAAAATGACATAGCAATAAAACGGTTAACACGTTCTAAAGGTGTATCAACGTGCAATACTTCACGTGCCACTCGCTAGTATATTATTATGTATGTTTAGTATTAGTGTAATATAAGATGCAGGAATATGGATGTAAAATCTCATATACAAACTGAGCCAAGCTTTAACCGGGGCAGAGCTATCCAAGCTTGGCTCGAGCTGGTTAAGATAATGAGCTGTTTTTCGGACTCAGGCTCAGCTCGCAAACCTAATTATAGAGCTTAAGCTAAGCTAAAAACGAGGCGAGCCCCAACCTAGCTAGCTTGGCTCGTTGACAACCCTAAATAGAATAAAGAAGCAATCTCTCACCGCACGAACTGCAGCTGCCCTCACCGACTCATCCATGTCAAGAAGAAGCTCAATGGCACGATCATAGCATCCTTCGATCAGACCACGCGCCTCAATATCAATTGAATTGCTTATACTGAGTAAACCAAACAAAGCCGCTCTTCTCACATATGGATAAGGATCCTTTGTAAATCCCAACAAAACAGTAACAAGGGTACACGGCCGAATATGAAATCTCGCAGCATTTAAGAGAATCCATGATCGAACAGACACAGAGGTAGCGAAACAGAGTGAGAGAACAAAACCTTCATTGAGCTCAGCCATGGAGAACAACAACCTTCGGTCATGCTCTGTGATCTCGACGAGCACAGCGACGGCCTGAGCAGCAAGGCAAGGTGCATCTTTGCAGAGCGTTGCAAATTCACTGACGGTATTGAATACGGCATGAGAAAGGTCTTTCCGATGAAAAGCGAGATCGGAGAGAAGCCTGAGAAGATGATGGAGTAAGAGAGGGTCTCGATCGTGTTGCAGAGACTGAGTTAGGGTTTCGAAGATGCGGGAGACGGCCTCGTCGGAGCTAAGAGGATTGACGATGAGAGCCCTTGCAGAAGCTAAGGCTTGGAGACAGTGATGCATGTTAGGAGATTCAACAGAGAGAGAGAGATTATGTTCGAAATTCCCCAAAGCATGTTTAGCCATCGCCATGAACGCCGAGCTTGTGTGGGCAAGGTTTTTATTCTTGTGATCGTAGATCGGACCGGTCCGGGACGAACTCGATACGGATCAGCGATCCGATCCGGTATCGGCCGATCCGTGTCCGATCCCAACAGTTTGGATCGTCCTTAAAAAAAAATGGAGCTTTGTTCGGTGATGGCACCCAACTTCAGACGGTGGCTAAGGTCTGCAGATTGATTCGGATTGAGAGAGTGAGAGAGAGAGAACAAACGGAGAGGTGAGATGTGATGGTTGCGGTGGCTGAAGGTTGCAGCAAAAAGAACAGAGGTTTATTGGTTCGAAACAGAGGAAGAAAGACAAAGCCCCATGTCTAAGGCTTTACAATTGCCTTTTTTTCAAGATTGTTGGGAGTCCATCAAGGAAGATCTTATTGGTGTGTTACGTGAGTTTTATGAGAGTTATGAGAGTGAAGTGATTAATAAGGCAACAAATACTATATTTATTGCACTTATTCCCAAAAAAAGTTTGTGCTATGGAGCTTAAGGATTTTAGGCCCATTAGTCTTACTGTGAACTACCTCGGGTCGGGTGGACCCCAGATAGATCGGGTTATTTGGAGTCGCCACCACTCATTGCGTTCATGTGTGAATGGTTACCCATGAGTTTGTCTCTTATCTCAAAATAGACCTAAAAAATATGATTTTAATATTGGTCTAACCAGATTGAGTAGGGAGGTTTATTTAAGAGAGCGGGAAGGTGTTAGGCACCCACTCTCTTCCGGTTTAACCGGTTACCTAGTTAAAGTTTATTTGGCCAATCTAAACCAACTCAAAAATATTAGAACAAATCCCTAAACCTTGAAAAATAATCCTACCACATAGACATTTAAAATCCTATGAATTTCAACATTCCGAAGAACCTATTATAGAAGACCAGACTACAAATGAAACTATAAAAATAAAAAAATAAAAAAGTTTCTAGAATCAAGCAAACTGAATACGAACTTAAAAGCCTAGCATTAATCGGTTACTGGTTACTGATAAAAATTAATGGATCCAAGGCAGCTAGGTTTAGTGAATTAAAAAAAAAACATCAGATTAATACCAGAAAAAACAAACCAATCCCTTTCTTCTCTTGATGAATCAGAGGGTTCAATCCAATAACGACCGAATGAAAATTTGTCCCAACAATTATGCAGAATGCACAGAAGTTGGAGGGAAACAATTCAAGACAAAAATTACATCTTTGACAAATCCGGTGTGAATTGAAACCAATACAGGATCAGTCTGATAACTTGAAGTTCTATTAAATCATAAAAAAACTGGACTAAAAAAAAAACTAAAAATAAAAACTCATACCTATTTCACAATTTTGCAACCTTTGATCTTTCCTTGCTTAGGGCTTCTGTTTGGGGGTTTGAGCTCGGACGATTCAGCGACAGTGGTCAACCTCTTTGAAGAAAAAAATTCAATAGTATTCAGATGATTCTGATGGCGTTTTTACTGAATTTGCAGGGGAAGAACAGAAGAAAATAATAAGTTTTTTACAAGGGTTGGATTCGGTTCTAAGGGATTAGGGACAAACAAAAGAGGTTTGTTTGGATCCGGCCGGACGAATCAGAACGCAAGAGTTGTGGTCGTCGCTTTGGCCGGACGAATCAGAACGCATGAGCTGTGGCCATGGCTTTGGCCGGACATACCAAAACTCAAGAGAGAGGCGTGGCTGGAAGTGGACTTGGCCGGACAGATCAATGGGAGGGGGCGTTTCTTCTTGGCCGGAGGAACAAGTCAGAACATAGCAATGGGTTTGGCCGAATTTGGCCGAAGGAACAGATCAGAAGAGCTTTTGCTCCAATCTTTACTTCCGAAATTTTCCTTCTACCTTTCTCTCTGATTCAACTGCAATTTTTCCTTCCTTTTCCCCTTGAGGTTGCCTCTTTTTATAGGCATGGAGGGTCAGCATGAGCGACCTCCTTCCTCATCTGCAATTCTTCTCCATCCCTATCTCTTCCCCCTTTTTTTTTCTTCATTAACTCTATCCCTTCTAATCCTTCTCTTAATCCAATCTCAATTCCATTCCAATCTTATCTCTTCTTGTCTCCTTCTTCATCTTAAATTAATCTCAATCCCTCTTTAATCTCTCTTGACCATATCCTAAAAAAAAACTCCTCTCTCTTCCGTGAAGACAAATTTGAATTCGTGAAGAAGAAGAACAGGTCTTCTTAACTTAATTTTTATACCCCTATTTTTTCTTTAATATCATAAATCCCCCCTCTTTTTACTCTTTATTTTAAAATCTATCCTAAATAGCCTAATCCTAATTTAAGTCTAATCAAATTTTCATTTTAATCCTAATTTAATTCTAATCCTAATTGAATCTTAATTTAACTACCCTTTTTATTTTTCTCTTTTATTATATTTTTATTTATCTAATTTCTCACTTTAATCATTTGAAAGCCCACCTAATTAGGATTTTAATACAAAAAATACCCATTATATTATCAATCTCGGATTTTGACCAAATTACAGCCACTTGACGAGTTCTACATAAAAAGGTCAAATCTGGAATCAAAATATTTTTCTGAAGTCCAAAAAGTCCTAAATTTGACCCGAAACGATATAGGGGTAAAACGGTCATTTTCTCATATGATCTTGAAACTAGGCAATAGCATATCCGTTGGAACACATTTTCAGCCGAGAATTCATTTATGATGTCAAAAATGGAATTTGGGGAACGACGAAGCGCATGGGATCCATTAAGGGTATTTTGATAATTTCATTGATTTTTTGGGATTTCAAGGAGAATTTTGGCTCAAATAATTTAGGATTAGGAACTGAGATTAGAGATGAAAAGATGCCAAGCTCAAGCCTCCAGAAGCTGCAAAGATAAAAAAATCCGTGCAAATTGGGGTGTCTACACTTACCACCAGTCTATATAACATCATTGCAAAGATATTGGCTTCTAGGATTAAAGTTATTATCGGGGACCAACGAAGGTTGGCCTGAGTGGAAGGGGCTCTGGTCGCTTAAGCAAGTGGTCTCGGGTTCTAGCCCTTGTGGATGCAACAAACTTTCTTGGGAGAGGTCCCCGCCTTGGCGCCCGACCGTACCTCGGAGGATTAGTCCTGGGCAAAAGCTTGAGGATACCTTGGGAAACCAAAAAAAAAAAAAAAAGTTGTTATCGGGGATTTGGTGTCTATGAACCAGAGTGCATTTGTTGCTGGTAGGCAGATATTGGATAGTATCCTTATCGCTAATGAAGTGGTTGAAGAATAGAAAAGGTTGGGTAAAGAAGGTATGGTCCTGAAATTAGATTTAGAAAAAGCTTATGACAGGGTGGAGTGGCACTTCCTAGATAGGGTGTTGGAATGGAAAGGTTTTGGGGTCAGATGGAGGAAATGGATATCTGGGTGCGTTCGAAATGTTGTATTCTCCTTCTTGTGAAATGGTGGGGTACATGGTCAAGTTGTCCCAACTCGTGGATTGAGACAGGGTGACCCGCTCTCTCCTTTCCCATTCACATTGGTAGCTGATGGTTTGAGTTGTTTTATGGAGAAAGGTGAGGATCTTGGGTTGATTTCGGGATTTAAGATTTGGAGTGAGAGGGTTGGCATCTCTCATCTGCAATATGTTAACGATACCTTGTTATTTGTTCATGTGGGTGAATGTCAAACATACTGGATCAAGTCAACCATTAGATGTTTTGAAATGGTTTTAGGATTGAAAGTAAATTTGGAGAAGAGCAGTTTGGCGGGTATGAATATGCCTCAGGATAGGATAGAGGTTTTTGAATCGGTTTTTAGGTGCAGGGTTCAGGAGTGGCCTTTGACTTATCTTGGGTTACCTCTTGAAGGTAATCCTAAGGCTATTAGTTTTTAGGATCCCGTTTTGGATAGGGTTGGTAAGAGGCTAGCATCATGGAAGAAAAGTTATCTATCTTTAGGTGAGAGAATTACTCTTATTAAGGCGGTCTTAGCTAATATTCTTGTTTATTACATGTAGTTGTTTAGGGCCCCTAGTAGGATTGTTAAAAGTCTTGAGAAATTACAAAGAGACTTCTTGTGGGAGAGGGGTGGGCTCAAGACATATCATTTGGTCAAATGGGAATGTATTTGACAGGAGGTACAGAAAGGGGGTCTCAATTTGGGAAATATCGCAAGTCGCAACACCGGTCTTTTGGGTAAATGGTTGTGAAGATTCAGTGAGGAAAGAAATGCGTTGTGGCAGATTGTTGTTCACAGTAAATTTGGCGTTCATTCCAACAGCTGGGATTGCAATCCATCGACTAAATGTCTTAATACCAGTATCTGGAAGGAGGTGTTGTCAGTTGTCCCTTCTTTTTCGTGTCTAGTCCGGTTTTGCGTTGGGGATGGTAGCCGGGTCCATTTTTGGTGCGATCTTTGGTGGGGGGAGTCTATCCTTGCAGTGCAATTTGCTCATTTGTTTAGAGTGGCTTCAGCCAGGGATGCTCTTGTATCCGAGGTTTTGTCTTGGTTGGATTCGAGATTAGTTTGGAATCTGGCATTCCGTAGGGATTTACGGTCTCATGAGTTAGTGGAGCTCGGTATTCTTCTTGTTGATTTGGGGGACATATTTGTTGAGTCTGGTCATAGTGACAGTAGAGTTTGGAGTCCTAGTAGTAGTGGGGTGTTTTCTGCGAGTTCCTTCTTCTCGGTCATTCGTCCTCTCTCGGGGTCCTCTTCTTTCCCGCATCGCCGTGTTTGGTGTTCTTTTTGTCCCCCTAGAGTCAGGGCCTTTGTCTGGTCTACTATTTTGCATAAGATTAATACTTGTGATCTTCCCCAAAGAAGGTGGCCGACCCGTGTTCTGTCGCCCCATATGTGCTTTATGTGTAGAGAGGCTGGGGAGTCAGTTAATCATCTTTTCTTGCACTGTCGGGTGGCCAGGGAGGTGTGGTCCTTCTTCTTCCGTCGTATCGGAGTTTGGTGGGTGGTGCCTGAGGAGATTTGGGAGTTCTTGGTACAATGGAACTTCCCAGAGCTTGGTGAGAGAGGCAGATTGATGTATCAGGGGGTTTGGCATGCGACACTCTGGACTCTGTGAGGGGAGAGGAATCTTAGGGTGTTTAAGGATAGGAGCAGATCAACGGGTGAGATTATTGACTCTATTCTATACTTGGTTTGCTCTTGGATGGTGGTTCTTCCTACTTTCAGAGGATTATCTATGATAGATATGCTGGTGGGATGGAGTGAGGTGGCCAAGACATATTCTTTTTCAGTTCATGCCATGGCAAGGTGGCAGGCTCCATCGGTTGGGGTTATCAAGGTGAACTTTGATGGTTCATCTCTTGGGAACCCGGGGAACTTAGGTATTGGCGGAGTGTTCAGAGATCATAGTGGACAGATTTTACATATTTTTTTCTAGGCCTGTGGGAATCGGGAATTCTTCAAGGGCTAAGGTGTTAGCCCTTCTTATGAGTGTCAGGGAGGCAGTTACACGGGGGTACAGGCAGGTGGTGATCGAGGGGGATTCAGCATATGTGATCTCCTGGATGATTGGTGCTGAGGATTGTCCATGGAGATTCACCCATATCGTTAGGTTGGCGAGGCATTTGGGTAATCAGATTTAGGCGTCCTTTACACATACCCCTAGAGTTGGTAATGTTACGGCAGATCGTTTGGCTAGGGAAGGAGTCAATAGGGGGACTTATTCGTGGGCGTGCCTTCAGCAGAGATGATTGCGGAGTCATTTGATTGCTTGGGTCATCGTTGATGCCATCTTCTTTTTGTTTTCTCGTTTTTCCTGTTTTTTCTTTTTGGTTTCCTTGGGGTCATGGTGTTCATCTTGTGTGCCTGACTATTTGTTTTTTTCTCTTTGTAATTTTGTTGTTTGCTCTTTTTCTCATTTATAAACTGTTGGTTATCTATCCAAAAAAAAAAAAAACAGAGGAAGAAAGTGATAAGAGGGAAATGGATGAGGGAAGGTGGGTCTTGGTGTTTCAGGCTGAGAGATGAAGGATAGGAGAGAACAGAGTGGAGGGAGAGGGGTTGCAGACTGTGGAATAGAGGATGGGAAGCTGCTAGAGGTGGTTGCAGAACCATAGAGCTAGGTTTTTTTGGTTGGAGAAGAGAGGGGAGGTGGATAAATCGGTGGTGGTTATGACTGAGAACATGGGGTTGATTGAAGTTTCTGGTGTTGCAGGTTTTTTGGTTGGGTGAAGAATGAAGGAGAAAGGAAGACGAATAAAATGAAGAAGAGGAAGAAGATAAGAGGAGAGAGATGAGAAAGTTTACCGGATTGGGGTTCGGATTGGTCGCCGGAGGATGCCCACCATCGATGGTCGCTCTTGCCGGAGATGATTGGAGAAAAGAAGGGAGCTTGGATCGTGCGGTTGCAGACGATGGAAGAAGGAGAAATGAAGAAGAAGAAGATGAAGAATAAGAAGGAGAAATGCTTACAGGTTGGTTGTTCGTCGGAATGAGATGCCACCGGAAACGGAAGGATGCCGGGGTTGGGTGTTCGCCGGAATGAGATGCCAATGGAGAGATGCCGCCGAAATGGATTAAGAGGAAGAGATATTTAGGGGTTTTTGTTTTCAAGGATCGGTCCGATCCAGTCACTGGACCGGTCCGGATTGGTATCGGTTGGACCGGTCTGATTCAAAGCCTTAGGATACAATAGTTGTATCATGGGTTGGGATCGGACTAGTCCTGGCCGATCCTGATCCGGACCAGCCGATCCAATCCAGACCGATCCTTGAAACCATGTGTGCGGGAGCGAATTTGTGAAAGAAAATTCTTAAAATTAAAATTGTTCAGATACAAGTATACAACTAAACGGGCTGTGGAACGCTCAGCAAAATCATCAGTGACAGTTTTACAGAGAAAAGGAGGAGGTTTATGGGCCGAAAAGCAAGATCCATCTGAGATAGCATTGTTGGCCAGTAAGTCTGCGATTTGGTTGGCTTCTCTGTAGCAATGTGAGAAGGAAACAGAGCAAGATCAAACAAGTTTTGGTTTTGGGTTAATCAATACATCAACCAAAAACCAAATCGATCTAATTTGATTTTATGATTTCAAAACCAAAACTGAATCAAATGTATAAAAGAAACCCAATTCAAATCGAATAGAAATCGGTTTAAATCGATCGGCGTTTGGGTTGAGTCGACCCAAGTTGCACCCCTACTAATGAGGGGTGGTCATTGTGTATTGTAGGGATGTACATTGCGGGATGTGCATGCCAGTCCAACACGAATTTTTTCGTGTTGATTGTGCTTCGTGCCATGTCGTGCTTAATTTTCGAGTCCAGGCTCGACAGGGCTCAAGGCACGATTATTATCGTATCGATGTACCGGACTTCTTGCTTTGCCTATATTTTGGACAAAAATGATTCGTGCCTGGGCGATACCGTACCGTGCCATGGCATGGGTAATGAACCCAAATTAGGCCCGATACAATAAGGCCTATCATGCCGTGCCTGAGCACGACCCAAATCTTGTCGGACCGGGCCCGCACATGCGACCCATCTCATTTGTATATCCTTTATCACAACGAAAATAGAGGGGTGAATAGGGATTGTGGTTTTTACATCAGGTCCCATGGATCAAGATTAATTTTGACAGCGCTTTCAGCTGAAGTTGTAATTTTGCTTCGGTGGGCTACATCATTCGCAACGACGATGGGCATTTCCTACGGGGAGGATCTTTTCGTCTTGGCCGCAACACTATCGCACGAGCTAAAGTGTGGGGAGCATGGAGAGGACTTAAAATGGCAAGGGACTTTCCTGACATGAAGATTATTCTTGAAGGCGATTCAAAAGTGATCATCAATGCTATCAACAATCGGGGCGATTACCCGGAAGACTTGGGACAAATTATCACTCATATGAGGAGACTTATCTTCAACCGTAGAAAAGAAGTGAAGGTACAACCTGCATGGCGTGAAAGCAATGGAGCAGCTAATCATTTTGCTCACTTGGCACTCTCTAATGATGTTTTTCATAGAGATTATGACATAGCCCCGGTCTCCGTCCATGACATTCTTCGGGCGGACATGATGGGCAGGCATACCGCTTGCGTTGTTAGGCACTAAGTGGGTCTTTCTACCAAAAAAAAAAGGGGTCTTACCAAAGAAAAAAAAAGAGAGAAATACCCCGGGAAAAATTTCTTGCCTGAACTTTTGTATTAATGTAAGCCTGGATCGGATTGACACATCCTCCAATCCTCTCTGAAGCCATTAAAAGCGTCGCTGAAATCATCGCAAAACCAGTGGTCGCAAGATTTCTCTATCTCTTTTATCAATTTATTTATTTTTATTGCTGTTTTTCATTTTTCTCAGCTTGGTATTCTGGAAATTTTAGTTTTCATGGCTTGGTTGTTTTCTTTAATTCCTTGAATGCTCTTATTCTTTTTTATGACATATTATCTTGCACATTTTTCAAAATTAGAAAAATTAAAATAAAATTATAGTCTAAAACAGAAAAAGAAACTGTGTACCCTCTCCTCTCCTCCTGCTCTTTGATGATCGATGTAGTTTGGTCATTAAATCGATATGACTTGGTCTACAAACCCTAGGTGTTAGCTGATGCCAATCATCGGATGGATGCCTTCGTTATTGATTCGATAATCTGCAATTTTAGCATGTTCAAGTTCGAATAGGTTGGTGTTGGGACTTTATGTGATCCCTAAAAAGACATTTCAAGACCTAACTGTTGTTCCAAAAGCCCCAGGACTTATGAAAACTTATTTGGTTAATCCCATAACATTTAGGATCGTAACAACCACCACGCTTTCGTAGCCGATTTCCACGGCAGCCTACTCGCTGAACCGATGGTAGTGTCGCTGTCACGACTCAAACCAGTTTAGATCTGTGTATCCATAACCGGATCGGATTGCGACTCTCACCCCATATTGCTATGGGAGTGGAAAGCAATTTAAGAACATAAGCGGAAGTAAAATACACAGTTCTCATAAAATATAACTTTAATATTTACAATGTCCTTACTTTACAGATTCTGGAAATTTAACTAACTATTCTATAACCATAATCTTCTAGTATTCTATCTTTAGATTCCCATTCCCAAAGCTCTCTTTAGTGGTCTACTTTCCTTTAATAACCTGAAAAACAACAACATAATATCCGTAAACTAAAGCCCGTGTGAGTAGACCTTTAAAACAAGGTATTTACTCAACACCTAATGCTACTACAAAATATAATATATAATA
>JAUPMG010000013.1:16406603-16417618 GCA_031762675.1 Pachysandra terminalis | reverse complement strand
AGATTAAGTCTAATTAGTTAGGCTAATTAGGCTTCTAATCTCTCTTAGTCTGGGATCTGGGATCGGGTCATTACAAAGTCTCAGTTCAGAAAAATCCTGAACATCATCTATGGAGACTTTTTGAATGCGCTTAAAGAACGAAGAGATAATAAGCTGAACCATGTCATCCTGGGGATCACAAACTACATAGAAACACAACAATTCTTACAGGAATCAGAAGGATGGCGTTTGCAAACTTCTTTATTATCAGGTGTTTTTTGGCCCGAGCCAGATTCAGGATTCTACCAAGAACAGTATCATCGTCCGTCAAATAGATTCTCATACCATTACTGAATGGGAAATAGAGCTGACTCAGAAAGGTTCTTATGTTTCACATGTTTGTATCTTGATATGCAATGCATCACTATTCAGATTCAGGATTCTACCAAGAACAGTATCTTGATAGGGTTAGTTTCTCCCGCCAATTTTCCCGCGCCAAGGGCCAAGAGCGCGTAATAGGGTTGTGTCGACGGTTCTTATGAAACCGCTGTCCTATGTATTTTACGACAGTGGTGTTAATGAAACCGCCGTTAAATTGCGCCGAGAAATACCCCTTTTTTGTAGTGCATCATCAATGCTATTAACAATCAGGGGGATTACCCAGAAGATTTGGGACAAATTATCACTCACATGAGGAGACTATTCTTCAACCGTAGAAAAGAAGTGAAGGTACAACATGCGTGGCGTGAAAGCAATGGAGCATCTGATCATTTTGCTCACTTGGCACTCTCTAATGACGTTTTTCATAGAGATTATGACATCTCTCCAGTCTTCGTCCGTGAAATTCTTCGGGCGGACGTGATGGGCAGGCATACCGCTTGCGCTGTTAGGCACTAAGTGAATCTTTCTACCACAAAACAAAACAAAACAAAAAAAAAAAGTCTTTACCAAAGAAAAAAAAGGAGGGAAAGAGGAAAAATACTCAGGGAAAAATTTATTGCTTGAACTTTTCTATTAACGTAAGCCTGGATCGGATTGACACATTCTCCAATTCTCTTTGAAGCCACTAAAAGCATCGCTGAAATCATCACAAAACTAGAGGTCACAACCTTTCTCTATCTCTTTTATCAATTTATTTATTTTGTACATTTTTATTGCGCAGTTTTTCATTTTTCTCAGCTTGGTTTTCTGGAAATTTCAGTCTTCATGGCTTGGTTGTTTTCGTTAATTCCTTGAATGCTCTTATTATTTTTTATGACATATTGTCTTGCACATTCGTTAAAATTAGAAAAAATAAAATAAAATTATAGTCTTAAACAGAACAAGAAACTGTGTACCCTGTCCTCTCCTCTGCTCTTTGATGATCGGTGTAGTTTGGTCACTAAATCGATATGACTTGGTCTAGAAACCCTAGCCGTTAGCTGATGCCAACCATCGGATGGATGCCTTCATTATTGATTCGATAATTAGCAATTTCAGCATGTTCAAGTTCGAATAGGTTGGTGTTGGACTTTATGTGATCCCTAGAAAAACATTTCAAGACTAACTGTTGTTCCAAAAGCCCCCGGACTTATGAAAACTTATTTGGTTAATCCCATAACATTTAGGATCGTAACAACCACCACGTTTTTGTAGCCGACTTCCACGGCAGCCTACTCGCTGAACCGATGGTAGACCTTTCTTTATTTGGCAGCTCCATTCACCCATCAGTATTCAACAATTTAGCACCATGCCTATACATAATACCAAGCAATTTAATCTAGCCTATAGGTCGCCCCTTTTGTGACTCGAACTCGTGACGTGGTGCCTGCTTTGATACCAATTGTTACGGACCTAACCGTTGTTTCAAAAGTCGCGGGACTTATGAAAACTTATTTGGTTAATCCTTTAACACTTGGGATCGTAACACACTAGGATCTATATTGGAAATCCTTTTCTTGCATTGGAGTACACCTATATTTTGCTTTGTGATTGATAGGAGTTGTAATGGGTTGAGATAAACTTAACCTATCTGAACCTGAATAAATTTGAGTGGGTTTGATAAGGCGAAATCAGAGCAAGTGTAAGGTTGTGTTTGTCAAAACCTATACACAATCCCTGTGTAGAGCAAATCTGATGTTGTGTGTTTAGTATCCGACAGAAGAAGAAAAGAACAAAATCCATAGCAGCTATGAGATGCTTGCATCTTTATTTCCACAACACAATTACTAAAACTAGTAGAGAAGATACAATTGCTTTATTAGAGAAATGGGGTTGTAGATATAGTTAAACAAGGGGGAGATGAAGGATTTCTCCAAACTCCAATATCCTTGTCTCGTTATAAAACGTTTTATATTTATTAGGCCAATATGTTAACCAAACCCGTCCTTTAATTTCCCATTCCATAGTCTTCCCCATTGCTCCTTTGTCCATCTTCCACCATACACACTCTCCATACTTGTCCCCTGCGAAAATAACCCCTCCTTGTTTAGTGAAGGGTCTGTAAGCACTAGAGTATCGGTTTTTGAACCAAGCCTTGGGTTGAATCAATGCCACCTTTGAAGGTTTTGAAGAGTAGACCTCACGTCCATCCGTACTATCATGAAGAAACCAATTTAGATTTGCAGTGTCTCCATGGACAGATTGTTCAAACTTCCATGGCTTCAAGCTCATGGTCACAGTCTCTGATGCTGAAACCTTGAGTCCCATGTAAGGATTTGGGGGTTCAAATGAACCCTCGAAGGCCTTTTCTAAGCCGATCTCCCGTGTGGGGTTCTCTGATGATTTGCTTACCGATACTGATAACACGTTGTTTTGAAGAGTCGGTGTTAGTTGCAAACATATTCGTGATGGGAAGTGTTTTTCGGCTGTGCCAGCTCCTCGCTCAGCCATTAGAGTCTCAGGCACTAGTGGGATCACATCACATCTGTTGAAGAAAATGGAAGAAAAAAGTTAGAGAAAAACACAACCGTAAGATGAATATCTGTGCAATTGACCAAAGAGTGGATTTGCACCACTCTCTAAATCCACCTGATTTGTTCATAAGAACCTACCTGGGAACTGGTCAACTAACTAATCTTAGAAGAGGACTCCATGTTATGTGTTTTTAGAATTAGAAATATCAAACGTAATGAATAATAACCTTATGTTATCAACCTTCACCATCATATCAACCCACTTCTCCCGACATATGACTTTATAACCCTTATAAGAAAATTGGATCACACCCTCAAGCTGTTGATACTGTAGAGAGAAATGCAATCGTTCATCAGCCGTAGCATTGCTCGAATTTCCAGTTTTCATGGCAGTGATAGGACAATATAACTGAACTTTCCACAACCCAACTGTTGAAATTGCGTAAGAAAACAATGGTGATGGAAGTTTTAGGGTTGGGGTGGATGTTTGGAGCTCTACAATCCAATTAGTGATTGCAAGGTTTAGCGACCTCATCCATTGCTCTTCATTGTTGGATCCTAGAAGTCTCATGAGTCGCTTGGATGCTTCTATTGAGTGTGAGCTCGTTAAGTGATTCTTAAGAACATTTAGGCATCCTGATCGGAGATCTTGGGGAGCTTCATAGATGCAAATGAGGAGAGTGAGGGTCATGAAAGAGACATTGAACATGTCTTTGTCATTGTGACAGTTGGGATTTTGAGGAAGGAGATGTTCTTGCTAGGACCATAGTTGAGGACATCGCTAATAATATTGGAGAAGAAATTGGAAATGGTTTCTTCGCCAAATAACTTTGTTGTTCTTGAGTTGACTTCTACTGATCTGGATGTCCAAAGAGAGATAGGGAGTTTGAAGTCTGCAATGATAGAGAAGTAGACAGAAGAGTTTTGAAGGTTTTTGGTTGTGGAGAGATTGAGGGATGGTTGGGATGATTTCGAGGAACAAATACATACGGACATGGAGTTTGTTCTCCACTGGGTGATGGATGGGAGATCATGAATCCATGCCCATATATCAGGAAAGCAACAAGAAGTCATGACAGTAGCTTAAGATCAACCCTCTCCCTCTTTCTCTCGTGCTTATTAATATGAAGGAGATGTTTGATATTTAAAGACATTTCATGTTAAGGTGATGAAGCATAGATTCTTGAGAAGCGAAGAAGTCAAAAGATAAGTGTGTAATAGGTTAGATAGTAGAAGTAACGATCTTCTCATCCAATGCATGTGGCCTCTGTTTCTTGTGAGAACCAAAAACTCCAATCCCTGCTTTTAGTCCTTTCACTTTGATTTTAGTTAAAAGAATAAAGGAATAAAGCAAGGCATACATAGGATAGGGTATTTTTTTTTTGCCTTCTCTATTGTATGCGTGCATCATTTGTATGGGTAGGTTTTTCACTCAATAATTGGGTTTGACCACCTCTTGTGTGTGTGTGTGCGCGGGTTCATTTGTCTGGGTAGGTTTTTCATGCAATAGTTGGGTTTGACTACTTCTTTAGCAGCAGCCTAACTTAGAATATATGCTTAACCTCTAAGTAGCCTAAAAGCCTAAGATGTGATTATATGCTTAAAGTAGAATCAATCTTGCACGTTTTATAAAAGAGGGGTGCTAGGAAGCACGGCCATATGCGGGCCGGCCCATGTCCCGTTCCGCCCTCAGTAACTTTCGGCCAGATTGAGTATGTTTTTAGGGCTTGGGCTCATTTTTAAGCCCATATTATTTTTTGGGCCGTACTTGGGCCTCTCTTGGCCCAGCCGGCCTATCACCCTTGTTCTATTTAATAAGAAATCTTTAATCTAATAGAATTATGTCTTTGTGCATATTGCTGTTTTTTTTTTACTTTTTCCTTTTTATTTTTTAGTTACCATGGTATATGCACCTTCACTTTCATTTTTCTTCTATGATCTAGACGTGCAAACCTTGTAAAACATTGATATGACCTTGGTTTATTACAAGTATATGTTCATGAATCTTGTGGTTTTAAATGATAGGGCTCGAGCCTAACCCTAACCCTATGAATATAGGCTCCAAAGATAGGGCCGTTAGTGGGTTTTGGGTGGGCTACTATTTTTTTCAGGATAGGGTTGGGCTGGGCCCGAGGGTGATCTGGCCCAAGCCCGGCCCATTGAAACCCCTGGATCTGATGCCTTCTAAATATAATAAAAGGATGTGTTGGTAACTCAACCAGAGATGCAGGGCCACCGGCCATGGACGACTCTTCATCACTTAATTGTAACATTGGCCGTACTGCAGATCGCAGAATGCAGGCCCAACACAGTACGGACATTTAAGTCGTACCCGTGACACCTTGTCCAAACCCGTATTGTGCCAGCACGAGCACGAGGGCTGCCGGGTCCGTTATACAGCCCCCGAATCCGTTTCCTTCGTCCGTCCCTCGGTGAACCTGCCTTAACGCTGACGCATATCGTACGTGGTTACTTCTCACCAATTAAAACGTTGCAAAGTCTTAATCACCGTCGAATCCAACGGCTACAAAAGCCGTAATCTCAGATAATCTTCTAAATCGCGACGCACCGAGTCCTCAACACCTAATATAATCTGCTTGGGAAACGCCTTATGTTCTTCGTAGTTCCTCCAAATTTCTTCTCCATACGCTAAATCCTCCTCTGAAATCCCTCCGAATATCCGCGCAAAAACCTCCGCTAAATCTCCAATTAAGATCTCCTGAAAATCTCATCAATGGCTTCTCCTGCTACACTCCCAATCTCAAATCCTCAGACAACCGCCGGCCAATCTCAGCCGCCGATCGCTACACCGGCTTTCCGCGCCTTCATCTCCCGTCTCTCCGACTCGATCCGTCACGGCTTCTCGCAACGCCGCGCTTGGTACGAGCTCATCGATCGGTCCTCTTTCGCGCGCCCGGATTCTCTCACGGAAGCCGCGTCGCGCGTTCGCAAGAACTTCTCTTACTTTCGCGTTAACTACTTTGCCCTTCTTGCTTTCGTCCTTGCTCTCTCTCTCCTCTCTCATCCTTTCTCTCTCCTTACCCTTCTTTGCCTTCTCGCCGCCTGGCTTTTCCTCTACCTCTTCCGACCATCCGATCCGCCGCTCGTGCTCTTCGGTCGGACGTTTACGGATCGTGAGACGCTCGGCGTGCTAATTGTGCTCACCGTCGTCGTTATTTTCCTCACCAGCGTTGGATCGCTTCTCATCTCTGCTCTTATGGTTGGTTTGGCGCTCGTTTGTGCTCATGGCGCTTTTAGGGTTCCAGAGGATCTGTTTCTCGATGAGCAAGAACCCGCCGCTGCCGGATTCCTATCTTATCTCGGTGGTGCCGCATCACATGCTGCCGCTGTCGCCGGACCGGCAGTTGCTGCTGCACGCGTATGAAGATCTAGCGGGATCTGATCTGATTGATCGTGGAGAGGCTGGTTAGGGAAATCCGATTGGTATTTCTTCTATTGTTTTATACCGATTTAGGTATAAAAAACATATTCATTTGATCGGGTTTTTTTTGGGGGCGGTTGGCTTAGGGTTTTCTTTTTCCTCGATTTGTAGATGAGATCTGGACTCGAGAAATTGTAGATCTGATTTCTCTCTTTATAGTTTATATATGTCGGTGTGGCTTACGATAGAAATTAGAAAACTATGCAACTTTTGACATTTAATCAATCCTTCGAGAATTTCTTGCTTCTGTACTTGTGTTCTTGATGGAATTTTTTATTTATTTTTAATCAGAATTGTTATGAAACTGTTATTGTTACACTGATGAAGATCATCTTATTATTTTTCTTCTACTTGTTGTATATGATCTGGATCTGTGTATAAATGACCGCTATGTTTCTGAAATGTGCCCAATCGGCTATTAGGGTTTCTTAAGAAGATATTCCAGATCTGCCTATTTATGGTTTTTCTGTTCATTTATTGGTTTTCTGGCTTTGAAATGATCTCGAACTGACTGAACCTGAATTCATCTACGTTCTTCATATTTCCGATTGTATGATCTTGGATTGTACATGCCTGATATTTTGATCTCGTATTTTATTCTCCTATTAACAGAATAATTGTTCTGTTTGACAATATTTCTTAGCGATTGAGATGCTTTTTTTTTTTTTTTTTTAATCTAATATTTTTGGTTGCATGTATCGGTGGGTGAACAAGTTATAAATGGTCTTAATTCCAAGTTAATATATGAATCTATCATTTTACATAAAGAACACCTGTGAAGCAGAATTCTTTGAATGAGAAGAAAGCAACTGCAACTGCAACTGCTATCCAATTATATCGGTGGATATTGTGGCCTTGTTCGTTCACGTGATATTTTGGATGGATACAGCTTTCTGTCTGTGGGGATCTCCATTTATAACTCGTTTACCTACACAATTTTTAGGCCAATGCATCACTTAACCTTGCGAGGGACCTTAAGTTAAAAGAGAAAAAAAGGACTATATTTAGAAGGATTTGTCGAAAAAATTGGCCAGTGGCCCCTCTAGAATCTATGAATTGTAAGGAGGTGAAGAATCTTAGCACATTATTACATTTGTTAGACTAATTTGTGTGTGTGTGTTTTTTTTAAATTTTAAATGACTTTAAATCACATAATAAGTTACAACAGTTCTTGCAACAAAAAAAAAAAATACAACAGGAAATACATCTGATGGAAATAAAATTAAATTTAACAAAAGTTATTATTGGTGATGTATAAATTGAGCTGTTTAACTTGCTTTGAGTTGCATAATGAGTGAGCTACTTAACTGGGCTTAAATAGTATAAGCACCGATGTTGATATTTGATGTTTTGTGTATAAATTATTTTTGCACTATTCGGAATTGGACAAGGTTTTTTGTTTGGACAAATAGGGCGTTTCAATTGTCTGTTTAAAACGTTATCTAATTGTCAATGTAGAATAGAAGGAGAGTTAAATATAGAACACAAGCTTTTTATATAGTTTGGTAATATGCTCATGTCCACGGATATCGTAAGTTGGTTTTCCATTATTCAGAAACATAAGGAAAGTCAAAGATGGAAGGAAACTGATGTTTTCTTCGGATACACTTTCTCAAGCATAAGCAAGTACATTCTTCTCTCTTTTGTGATTGTTCTTTCCTTAGTGTTGTTGTGTTCTCGTGTTGTCTTGTTTTGCTCTTCTGGGTTTTTGTGTTCTTGTAGATTATCTCTCTTTTTTTTGTAGTCTTTTGAGCAAATTTGGTCTTGAAGGAAGTGAATGAATAATCATGTATCACATTTATATCATCAAAAGACATGAAAGATGAGTCACACAAAACATGTAATGCTAACCACGAGAGGTTGCCCCAATGGTCACTTGCAGTTGCCCCAATGATCACCTTGCAGTTGGTTCCTCATGAAGCACCAGGTTTGGGGTTCGATTATGAGGAGGGCCGTTTCATTTGGGGTCATTGGAGGCTTACCCGGTCGTTAACTTTAAGACCCCAAGGATTAGTTGTGGTGCGCGCAAGCTAGTCCAGACACCCAGGTTATTAAAAAAAAAACTATATAATGCATGTAAGTGACTTATAAGTGCTTAAACAATTATGTCAGGTCAAGTCAAAATGACCCATTAAATTGATTGTCGATATGATATTTAGGCCAATAAGCACGTCAAGCCATGGTTTCAAGATTGACCGGTCTGTACCAGGATCGGATCGGACTGATCCAAAGGTTTTTTTTTAATTTATAAAACTCACAATCCAACAGATTGGCCAGGACCGATCCGATATTGATCGGTACAGCCAGTTTGGCGATTGGTATCGCCGTCGTACCGACCAGGACGATCAACTTTTGGATCTGCCAATACTGATCACTATGGTCAATCCGAATTGAGATTGGTCCGAACCAATTTGATCCAAGATCCCGAGACTTAAAATCCTGCGTCAAGCTGCTGACAAGCACATCAAGCATGTGTCACCTGCTTAAAAACCACTGAATCATCACTACTCGACTTATGTATTTTCACAAATAACATGTCGATGGCGTGTAGGTGTGATAAGTGGATCTAACCCACACCTGAAAAAATAGCATGTCATGTCCGGATTTGTGATAGTATGAGAATAAAACCCTAGCTGAGTATAATTGCTGTTTGTTTGTTTGTTTTTCTTTTTTTTTTTTTTCTTTTTTAAATATAAAAAGAAGTTGACAACTGAAACTAAATACTACGAGAATCCATTAGAAGTGTGCCACTACGGTTTGCACATATGGAAGAGTAATCCATGCCTCGAATTAAGAATGAAGAATGATCCTTGTCTGGTGGATGATCTTGATTCGCCACCTAAGTATATCTCTCCAATGCCTGGATGTTCCTTGTTTGGTGAATAGTCTTGATTTGCTACCTAATTGCTCCACATGTCAGAAAAATTATTTAAGAAACTAAGCATAGTGAGTGATAAAGGAAATCCTTTTCCTAATGGACTAAAATAAGTAGTCATCATCCTTAATCATATATCTCTTATAAACAACATAAGGTTTAGTGTACGCTGACAAGCCTAACACAATCCTCAGTGCAGATCAACAAAGGGGGTTGCGTTTCGCTCAGCTTTTATAAGTATTTATTGTAGCTTATAACTTTATTTAAGCACTTTTTAACATTAAATATGTGTTTGGTAGCGCTTATGGGAAAGTGCTTATCCATAAGCACTAGAAGCTGGTGAGAGCAGCTTCTCCTAAGCTCTAATGCGATAGCTATTTCACAACTTTAATAATATTTTTAAATTTCTTATTTTACCCTTAAATTTTTATAAGCACTTAAATAAATATTATTTTTAAATTTTAATAATATTTTTATAATACCTATTTTATCCCTAAACTTTTATAAGCACTTAAATAAATATATTTATCAAACACTATTTTCTTTAAATAAGTAGTTTATTTTTTTTTTTTTTTTGGTCTTTACCACATGGTGTCCTCACACCACATAGGGTGTGGGACTAATCCACGTTCAGGGCGGGAGCAATTACGGTAAATTCCTGACTACAAATGCTTCTAATAAGATTCAAACTCCAGACTTTCTTTCGAAGACGTCCACTAGAGCCCAATTTGCTATCAACTGAGCCACACATCGATGGTTAAATAAGCAGTTTATTGTTGCTACGGATAAGTGCTCCCATTGAGCAACGTCAATGAGGGGTCATCCATAAGCACACGCCGGGACAAACGCAGCCTTAGAGGGTGAGAAAACCCACTAAACAAGTATCTTTCTACTTTCGGACAATTGAAAAGAAAAACTCCGGTTGCACCCTTATGCGGTACGAGTACAATAAAGATCTCGAATAGAGCTTGATGGATATGTCATATCTACCCTTCTACTGTTCCTAGCTCACAAAATTAAGAAGATCCCAACCTTTCATTAGCCCTGAAAAGTTCCATCAACCTTTCATTAGCCCTGAAAAGTTCCATCATTTTATTTGTAGGAAAAGAAAAGTGATGAGAGCTGGATTGGCGAGAACAGAAGCTGGATCTTACGAATCATTAGGCTCCACACCACAATAGAGACTTGGAATCCTTGATTTATTAGAATTTTTAAAGCTTTTGGCTCCAGTTCTCATCTTTAATCCCAAGGAAGTTCCCAGCAAAGTTGGCTTGAGTGGAAGAAGCTCAGGTTGCTTAAGAAAGAGGTCTCCAGTTTGAACCCTTGTTGATGCATCAAACTTTTTTGGGAGAACTCTCCGTCTTGGCGCCCGACTACCTCATAGGATTAGTCATGGGCAAAAACTTGGAGACACCTTGGAAAACCTAAAAAAAAAATAAGTTCCCCAACTACTAGTGAGAGGAGATAGTTGAAAACCAAAACTTGTTAAGGCTTGAAGGGGAAATGATCAATAAACGAACCGAACTAATTTAAACATAATTATAATTTATATATATATATGATGTATAAAGCATGATACTATTGATCAGGCAGACTAATTTAACGCCACTTTACACGCGGTGTTTGATTACGAGTGCGTGTACGCGTTTTGGGTATAGCCGCACACACTGAATCATTCTATAAAGCTGTAACGGCTGTACAGCCGTTCCTATCACGTACCAGCTGTCAGCAGTTGTACGATGATTAGGCCGTTTTGGTGAAAAGCAAGATTTGAAACAGCAGGATATCTGACCGTTCTTATCACCCATTAATGCGATAGCTTCTC
>JAUPMG010000013.1:16368923-16401209 GCA_031762675.1 Pachysandra terminalis | reverse complement strand
CCGCGGCGCGGGGTCGTTGATTTTGATATGATAGTGTCTGTAAATAGAGCTATTTAATTTTTTGGTCAGATAATATATATATATATTGTAGCTAGCTTAGAAGTATGATTTTGTCTTGGATAGCAACGAATTTTTTATTTACTTTTTTTTTAGTATTTCTATTTGTTATTGATGGGAATCAAGCATCCCATGCAGTTGGAATAAACAGAAGCATCAGTTCCTGAGATTAAATAAATAAAAAAACCTTGTATGACTCTAAAATGATGGTTTTTTTCCTCTCTACAAACCAGAATGATACAGACTTTTTTGAAAAATCAAACTGGGCAGTAACAGATCCTCCAGGGAATGGAGCCCTGCTCCATCCATCTTACTTATTTTTTTGCATCTGGTTTGCAATTGAGAAAGATTGCCGATCAAAGGCACAAGCATTTGTACACTCAAGTCCTGTAGAAAAAGATGGTTACAGAGCCAGAATCAGAAAATTGGAATCACCAGATTATGAATACACAGAAAGCCTCAATCACCTAAATAGATGCTATTATTTCAGTCTAGGTGTGTGTGTGTCGTTCTTTCTATCCTCACTATCATCTCAACTCAAGAAATCAGATTAGAAATCATAAATGTATGACAAATATCATCTTCGTGTAACCAAACCACTTTTGGAAGAGAGAGCTCTCTACCTACAAGAACGCTGATCAGATATATATATATTCCACCAAGTGCTCTGTTTTTTTTTTTTTTATTATTATTATTTTATTTTATTAAGGGTATGTCATTGTTTGTTGTACACAAATGAACTTGAAGAGAAAGACTGAAGAACCCAAATTTACAGCGACAGATTTCAACTGCTCTCTTTTGCATACCCACTTGTTTCTTCTGCAACCTTTGTCCACACGTTTGCAATCTTCTCAGCATATCCAACCTGTAAAAAAAATGCACAAACAAGCCCCTACTTATTCTCAATACCTATAATCCCAATATAATTTGATAATATAGAAGATACAGTGAGTCTTAACTAGTCTCGGGTTGGCCCAACTATACGTGAAGAGCAAAGAACAATGAAAAACACAGATTTCATTAGAATTCGCAGTCTCGATCGAGATTCAAAAAAGGTAATAAAATTAAGAAAAATGTAATATCCTGTAGGATAAGCTGGCTCAACAAATTCATCTGAATTGCCCAACTAGTTTCCAACTCATAAAGATATAACCACCTAGGTTAGGACGATAAAATGTGACAAGATGAGAAATTAACTGAAAGTAACAGTTGCATGCATTGCATAGTCCCAAAGCCATATGATGAAGTGAAGCAACAGTTTCCTAACAAAGATTCGAGGTAAACAAGGCTTAGTACAGGTAAGTATGTACATTATTTATCAAAATAATTCATAAATAAAAAGAAAAAAAATCAAAAAGTTAGTCTATGTGTTCAACACCAAAACACAAAATCACGATCTTCATATCCGTCTTCTAATTGCAAATCCATCGCATTCTCATTAGATTTATCATTTGCTTCATCAGTGTATGTATTCATCAGCATCCATCTCATGAATGTTTCGACTCCTAAGGTAATACATTATTTGATATTGGTGATGACGGGTTTGTAAAAGACCAAATATATAAGAATAAAATGACAACTAATATAAATGAATCAGTACAACCAATCCTCCAAAGAAAATGTAGGGAAGCCCGTCTCAAGACAACCTAAACCGTCGCGCAACCGTTCTGTTAAGAGTGTTCCTTGTCAACTTTGACCTGTAAATAAGACAAAGAGAAGAGACAAGAAGAAGGGAATATTGTAATAACTGGAAAGTCAGTTAGAATACAAATCTTAGAGCAAGAAAAACCACAGAGTTTGAAAGACTTGAAGTCTACAACATGCATAAGAAATACACGTTGCAACTACCTATTTTATTTCTCTTTCAGTGTATTTACTCGCTGTTGTTTTCTACCTCTTAAATTTAGAGAAATTTCAGATTCTCTAAGCTTCAGATTTTCAGATTCAAGAATCAGATTTTTCCAACTCTTCTGATCCCCTTCAATGCAGGATGCGCTCTGCTATTTGTAGAGAGTTTATCCACTCCAAATAGGACAAATGTCACTCAGTCAAGTATTCAGAGAGGGACCCTCATGCACTAAACACATCCTGAGTGACACGTGGTTTTAGAACATATCCTGAATGACAAGTGTTTTTCAACAAGCCTAAGTTACTTCCAGAGAAAGAGAGGAAATCATTTCAAACATTAAAAACCTACTCTACGATAGGTTGCTTTGGAACTTGAGCAACACGGATCGGATGACGCGTGTCACTTTCATACAGATCCCAAGAGCAACGTCATCATTCTTGCCGCCATTCCAAAAAAGACAAAATCCCCTTTAGATAAGTTAGAAAGCAGATATTATAAGCCAGGTTTTACCGCGTGCTTCCCATTCTGAGAATCCGTCTCAATCAACTTTTTAGAGGACACTTCAATGTCATAATTACCTTTCTGAATTCATATATTTCGAAGGAACTCCCTTTGGCGGCTATCTTCCTTCGAAGAAAATCAAGAATAACTATATACTTACAAGGTGATCAATGTATTCTCGAATTACCCATATAGAGAACTCAAACATGACGTACCTTCGACTTCTAAAACTCTTTCCCCCGAGGATTTGCTTCTAGAAGTGAAATATATCCAATGTATAATTCGAAGTCAATTCATAAGAATGAATAATAGCAACTTCGAGTCTTAGTAATTCGGATGCATAAAAAAGTGCATTCGAGTGGGTAAACCTAAATCTGTGTTCTTCGAGGAGGACAAAATCCCTTTGTCTTTTTGAGGGTGACAGGCCCTTTAACGAATTGACCATCTCAAGGTGGTTAGCCTCGAATTCACGTTAGGAGGAAGAAATATACCTCCTTCGATTTCACTTTTGGCAGGAGGAAATATATACCTCTTTCAAATTCACCATCTGGAGGTGGTTAGCCTTTGAAGTTTTACTTCGGAATTGTCCTTCGAATTCATCCATCGGATTTGTCTTTTGAAGCTTCTTTAACGAGAAGGAATATACCTGTTTTGTGATCCTTTAAGACAAAGCATAATAAGTGGTCCTTCGAAGTCTATGGATATGATCCAAGAATGACTTCTGAGTTAGAAGGTATAGAAGTTCTTTCGAATGTCTGTCCTTCAAAGATATTTCTTTGAATAGAATACCTTTAAAATGTGAAGGTAATGTAACAAAACCATTCGAAGTCTATTCTAGAGAATAAGTAGACGTGACTTCGAGGTTTTATTTGTAACTTCGTGTGTTTGAGAAGTCTATTAAGGGTAGCATGCCCCTAAATATATCCTTCGAGTAAAATAAGGTCCTTCGAAGGAAGAGTGAAATCCTCTTTCCTTCGAGTGCTTAAGAAGGCAGTGTGCCGTAGGAACACAAGTCCTCATCCTTTTGAGTATTTCAAGAAGGATGTTAATGCGTGTTTGTTGAGTTTGGGACATGTGGTGTTCCCTCACAAGCTGGAATTCAAAAAGGTTGCTTCTCCAAGAAGCTTTCCTTTTTGGTGATAAGGATGGTCAGATATCTTTGAGCCGGTTCAAATATCACCTTTTTACCAAACGGTCTAATCACCGTACAGTAGTTGTTGACTGCTGGCATGTGAAAGACAATTGTACAGCTGTTAAAGCTTTATTGAATGATTCAGTGTATGCAACTATACCCATAAATGTGTACACGCGCTTTTAAGATAGCGCCACATGTCTAGTGGGATTCAATTAGCCCGCCTAATCACCTATATAACCCTAATGTAAAAAGAAAGCTTAATAAAGTAAATTAAAAACACAAACTTACTAGATGATATATTTAAGTAAAGTCATTGGAATATATATCAAAAGCGACCACCCAAGTCACCTAAATAAATACTTCCTAGGCAATGTCTATGCACCACTAGACGGTCACCTCATAACCACTGCCCACCTCAGAATGATTTAGGGCGTCAAAATATCTGCTAAAGCAAAGTGATTACTTAAGCGACCACCTCTGATTTTGCATTTACTTTCACCCTTGTTTGGTCCACCAAAACCACATCATTTGCAATAATACACACCAAAGCTCCTCTTGAATATGGGTTGTCAATTCATCCATAATTGAAGTAAAAAAGATACGGTCCCATGGCTAGCACTAGATGTTATCATGTTAATCTATCATTACTGAAAACTCATTTGTCTCATTGGAAACTGTTTTCACTTTAGTTACTTGTTCCTGGTACATGTATTTAACGATATCAATATATCTGATTGGTACTCCATTCCTTCCCACAAAAACCCCACCAGATTGAATCTCTATGCACTGTATCATATGCTTTTCTAGACCAATAAAAGCCACATGAAGGCGTCTCTTCTCTCTAAATTTCTTCACTACTTGTCTAAGTGAAAAAGAGAGCCTCTCAATACACCTTACCAGCATAAAACCAAACTGGTTTTCTGACACTTAAGTTATCTTCGAAATTCAGAAATGGCTGCAAGAACTATCCATGGGATCAACCCTTTCAAAGATTGCTCCTTCACAAACACACTATTTCTCTTGTTCTTTGATCCATCGCTCTTTCCCATAATTTCATAGTGTGACTCATAAGCTTAGTTCTATGATAATTGATACAGTTTGGATGTCTCTTTGTTCTTATCTATAGGAATTATAATACTACCTCCACCAAACAATTGACATTTTCATAGTCCACCAATTTCTAACAAATAATTTAGTCAACCAAAATCCAGCAATCTCCTGCATGCATTTCCACTCTTTAATTGGAAGACTAAGCCCTACTAGTGACATTAATAAAGATTTATGTTACTAATTGTTAATTATTAATATTAAAAAGAGTAATATACTTTATTACAAGTATAATGACCTAAGGATCATAAAGGGTCAACACATGATCGACCAATTTATCATATGGTCGAAAACTGGTCAACCAGATGCTGAACCGTGACTTAAAAATTTAATACAAACCATTTTAATACTGGGTGGGATCGGGCATGTTAATGGGTCGGGTTAGAGATTGGCACCCTAATCAAAATTGTATAAAAACTTTGAATTGCGTTTTCTGGTCAATCTAACCAGACTCACCAAATTTAGTTACCTTTTGAGACATGGGGTTTTCTGCTATATGAAGTAATGATGTGGCAAATCCAAACAATCTACCTGATAGGATATGCTCTAGATATGCCACGTGGACAATACATCAACCCATATAAACCTCACTAATACATCATTACCGGATTTTTGTCACATGTGATAGCATCCATCATAACTTTTAAATACTTTCTGAACTCAACAAGAAAAGATGTTAGATTTAGGGGCTTTTTTGCCATATTGTCTCAATGTCATATCGCAGCAAATCGACTGTGTAGTGTATTCACGTTCACCTAGCCAAGGCCAGCACACGCCATTCGAGAGCAATCTAATCCATAGAACCATTGTTTGATGATGCATCAACACAATACAACTCACTTTGAGTTCCACACACTAGATCCAAGTTGGCCAGTTAATAGTTACTTCATAGTACTGTTGATCGATAAAATGGTCAATAATCACGATTTTAGCCCAATCAGGCCGATTAAGTTGTTAATCGCTTGATTTAGCTGATTTTGAGGTGAATAGGGTTTTCTAGGTCCGGGAGCGTTCTAACCGTTCACCTAAACCAGAAAGTTGGCCGTACGGATGGCGCTATGTCGAATCCAACAAACATAATGCAAAAATAGAAGGTAGATACGCGCAATTTACATGGTTCGGCAAAAGTGCCTGCATCCATGAGTTGCCTTTCAGGCATTCATCCTTCTCACTCAAATGTAGAGATTACAATGGTTTACATGATAAAATAATACAATTCATGAATATGGAAGAGGGAAGGAGAAGATAGAAAGAATCTTGAGATGAATCTCTCCGTGTCTTCTTAATATTGAAAGGGACATGCCTTTTGCTGTCAAGCTGTTCTTGAGAGTAAGAAGTCTCCTCTTCTTTATACCATTCCACGATGAGAACCCCCGATGTCCTCTACCTCTCCCTTCTTTTGTGAAGAAGGAAGCCTCCTGTCCCTATGTGTCTTCCTCCTTCTCTGAATGAAGTCTTCTTCCCCCCTTTATCTTGAGAAAAGTCTTCTCTCTTTATCTTGAGAAAAGACTTGACAAAACAACCTCTTGTCTCATCATATTAAAGAGAGTAGATATTGAGCCAATGAATGCAAGTATGGGACCTATGCATGTGATGTGTTATGCATGCCTGGGTGACAAGTGTCATTAAATCATTGGGCCAATTTGAATTTAAAAATCAGTCATCATCATTAGCCCCATGCGCTGATGGCGCTTGAAAAAGGGCATGAGCACACTCCGATGATGACGACAAACCATTGAATGCATGACATTTACATCCCTATATATAAAGTCTGATGCGTTGGGGCATCGTATTCGAAGTTTGATAAACATAACCCGATGTGCATGATTTCGCAAGAATTGGCCATCTCAGGGTGGCAATCCCACTTAAAATATGATAAGTGATGAATTCGCTATCTCGGAGTGGCAAGCCCTATGACGAATTGACCATCTTAGGGTGGTTAGCCTGACGACAAATTACCCATTTTGGGGTGAGTGAAGCCACTACGACACCATTTAAGGGTGGCCAGCCCGGTGATGAATTGTCCATCTTCAGGTGGGTGAGACCACTCCAAACTGTTAAGGGTAGTCAGCCCATCCGGACTATTTAAAGATGATCAGTCTATCCAGACCATTTGAAGGTGGTCAGCTAATCCGACAGCGACGTGGAATCACAAAGTTACCACCCGGCCTTAATGTGGGATCATAGGGTCGCTATCCGTCTTCAGCGTGAGATTATAAGGTCACCACCACCAGGCTTCGGTGTGGGATCATAAAGTCCTCACCCTGTCCTAGCATGGGATCATTGAGTCGCCATCTGTCCTCGGCATGGGATCATAAAGTCACCACCCGGCCTCGGCGTGGGATCATGAAGTCCTCCCCCGGTCTTAGTATGGGATCATAGAGTTGCCATTCGTCCTCAGTGTGGGATCATAAATTCCTCACCCGATCTTATCACGTTTTAAGGGTAGTTAACCCAATGACAAATTGCCCATCTCGGGGTGGGTTAGGCCACTACATTCAATAGATAGAGGATTGTCCCTATACTAAAGGGATTTCGATGGTTGCTCAAGGAGATATTCCGCGAAACAAGTGCCTTCATCTAAATGTGAGATATTCCGCGAAATAAGTGCCTTCATCTAAATGTGAGTATTCTTCATCTGGGGTAGACCTAATCTCTTTGCTTTGAGGAAATTTCAGATGAAATCTTAAACAGGGGACCTGAGAGAAGGGCATGCACATATGTGATGCCAAGGTGGCAAGCCCGTTAAGAACATGATAGAGTGACAAATTAGCCATCTCGGGGTGGCAAGCCCGATAAGAGATAATAAACGTTCGTCATCTTGGGGTGGCTTAGGCCATTGAAAATATGCTACGTGATGAATTGGCCATCTCAGGGTGGCAAGCTTGCTAAGAGATATAATATAACAAATTCGCCATCTTGGGGTGGCAAGCCCGCTGAGAAAATAATAAGTGACGAATTGGCCATCTTAGGGTGGCAAGCCCGATGTAGTGGTGATAATATACGAATTGACCATCTTATGGTGGTTAGCCTGATGAGAGACATAACATAATCAACAAGGAACATAAAGTGACGAATTGACCATCTCAGGGTGGCAAGCCCATTGAAAACATAATAAGCGAAGAATTTGCCATCTCGGGGTGGCTTAGGCCAATTGAAAACATTATATATGACGAATTGGCTATCTCGAGGTGGCAAGTCCGATAAGAGATAATAAACGACGAATTCGCCATCTCGGGATGGTTGAGACCCGATTCTGAGAAATAACATACTCAACAAGGAACATAAAGTAACGAATTGGCCATCTCAGGGTGGCAAGCCCATTGAAAACATAATAAGCGATGAATTCGCCATTTCGGGGTGGCTTAGGCCCATTGAAAACATGATACGTTGCGAATTGAGTATCTCAGGGTGGCAAGCCCGATAAGAGATAGTAAACGACGAATTCGCCATCTCAGGGTGGTTGAGGCCTGATGCTAAGAAATAACATACTCAACAAGGAATGTAAAGTAACGAATAGGCCATCTCAGGATGGTAAGCCTATTGAACACATAGTAAGTGACGAATTCGCCATCTCGAGATGGCTTAGGCCCATTGAAAACATGATACGTGGCGAATTGGCCATCTCGGGATGGGAAGCCTGATAAGAGATAATAAACGACGAATTCACCATCTTGGAGTGGCTTAGGCCTAATGCTGAGATATACGATAGAAATTGGCCATCTCAAGATGGCAAGCCCACTGAAGAATATAATAAGCAAAGAATTCGCCATCTTGGGGTGGCAAGTCCGCTGAGAATATGATAAGTGAATTGACCATCTCAAGGTGGTTAGCCCGACGAGAAGCATAATACGTGACGAATTCGCCATCTTGGGGTGGCAAGCCCGCTGAAAATATAATAAGTAACGAATTCGCCATCTCGAAGTGGCTTAGGCACATTGAAAATATAATAAGCGACGAATTAGCCATCTCGTGGTGGCGAGCCCGATAATGCAAGAATATTGCAAATATATGGTGTGTGAGCCCCCAACAAGTCGATATTCCAGACATATACAAGGTGTAAGCCCCCAAACAAGTGAACGTTGGAGACACATATAAGGTGTAAGCCCCTAAACAAGTGAGCTAATGAGGTGAGCATTATTTGGTGCAGAACCATCGGAATTTTAAGAGAAGATTATGCTTTCTCTAGCCTTCACGTGAGGTGTGTCGGCCTACTCAAGTGTCTTGATTACATGGCCTTATAATCCATAAAGCCTCAATGCTTATAGACAAGTAATGTTCCCTTTTAAAGAGCCATGCATAGGAGCATGCATGGACATACATCATGTAAGGGATGAGTTGATTAAAACATGTTGCTATCACATGGGAGAGCGTATCGGACTCAAAAACCCGTGACAAGAAATGGCAGTCAGAATGTGACAGAGAGTTACCTAGCGTGTCAGCGAGTTAAGAAAGGTTTGTAGTGGTGAGACCCAACCTAATCATTTGGGAGAGAGAGAAATGGAATTCGGAAGAGACTAACCCAAAACCCGGAGAGATCGACAACTCAAAGGTGAGGCAACTTGGAGCGGGAAAGACCAGACTCGAAGGGTGAAAGCCAGAGGTCGAGGAAGCAGGTCGAGCTGTAAGCTTGAGGAGAGGGAACCCTCGAGTGAGACCTCGAGGTTGGGGAGGGAGCTGTAATTCAAAGGCTTTGACTAAATAATTAATGTGGCGACTATCATATCAACATAATATCTTATATATTTTTTGTTTGTTTGAATTGCTCTTCTTTTATCTAGGAAGATGTGAAAAATGGTCAAAGAGGAACCTAGAAGGACTTCAATGAGTTCTGTCATTGAAGTGGGGTTATTATATTATAATGAAAAGTTAATAAATGTAAAGCAGTGAGACATATGTCATCATAGTGTAAAGGATCGGCCGATCCCGATCTGGATCGGACGATCCAACTCGGGATCGGCTCGAGATGAGCCACGATCCCAAACTGATCCTTAAAATATTAAAAAAGTTGCTGACTCGTTCCAAAATCGGTCCAGATCGGGCACGATCCCAAACCGATCCTTAAAATATTAAAAAAGTCGCTGACTCGTTCCAAAATCGGTCCAGATCGCTCGATCCGGACAATCTGACTCGGAATTGCCGAGTCAGATCGGGTGATCCATAGTGGATCGTCCGATCCAAATCTTAATTAAAAGTCAAATGAAGGTTCTGGAGAAAGAGACCTTTTGTTCAAAAAAAAAAATTGCAGACAAAGAGAGGGAGAGATTGTGAGAGAGAGAGAGAGAGAGAGAGAGAGAGAGAGAGAGAGAGACTTACCTGTTACTTGTTACCTCTCCTTCTTTTCTTATTTTGAGAGAGGAGAGCCCTCTTCGTTTTTCGCTGCGACAGCGTCACCATGGAGAGGGTGAGCCGAGCCCTGTTCTTCTTCTTCTACTTCTTCTTCTTCTTTTCTCTTTTTGAGAGAGGCCAGCCCTCTTCTGTTTTTTGTTGCGACGGGCGCTTGGATGTAGAAGAAAGAAACAGGGGAAAGGTAGAAGAAAGAAAGAAAGAAGAAGAAGAAGAAGAAGAAGAAGAAGAAGAGAAGAAAAACCCTTAATTTTTTTTTTTCTGGATCGTTTCGGATCGGTGACCCAACTCGGTCTCGGACCGGGATGATCCCCGATCCGAAACCAAGTTCAAACACTATGGTAGGGACAGCAGTACCAATCCCTTTGACAGCCACAAAAGATCCATCCGCCACTCTGACGTTGGGATGAGACGTCGTGGGGGAAAATGTGCAGAAAGTACTTGTGGATCCAGTCATATGATCCGAAGCTCCAGAATCAATCATCCAAGCCCGGGGAGATGCAGACAAGTATGCGGAAGAGGAAGCGCTGGTCTGAGCTACAGTGGTAGATGTGGATGACTGATTGGCCAATAGCCGAGAATACTCCTCTGCTGTAAGATGGATACTACCGTCCTCTGGAGATGCCAGTACCCCTGTAGAAGTGTCTTGGACAGGTTCGGAAACAACATGAGCATATCGAGAAGTAGGAGGCTTGCCATGTGATTTCCCACACTTGTCACGTGTGTGACCAGCTCCACCACAGTGAAAACAAAATAATCCTCCCATTAGATCCATTTCCTCCACGTCCTCCCCCTCAACCTCCACGTCCTCCTGACGGGATTTGACCGGCCAAAGCGGCACGATCACTCATCTCTATAGTACTGGGGTTAGACCGGACAGACCGAAGAACTCAGGAATAGACCTTAGTCAGTGAAGACTCGCGACTGGCAAGAATCTGGGATCTAGTCGAATCAAACTCAGATCTCAACCCACTCAAGAAGACCATGACAGCTAGCTGCTCTCGTTGCTGTCTCATCTGATTTACATCGGAAGGCAACGGTATCAGTACATTCAGTTCTTCGTAAACCTTCTTAAAAGTAGCAAAATACTCACTAACTGGGATATCACCCTTCTCCGATCGAAAGAAGGCAAGAGACACATCATAAAGATGATTCAGACTTCTTTACCAGAATATAATACCATAAGGTATTCCCATAACTTCTTCACGGTATCGCAATGGGACACCAAAATAGAAACTTTAGGATCCATAGAGTTTATCAACTGATTATACAGTCTAGCATCATCCCGGAACCATACTTTTGCACCTGTCAGATCTGTCTTAGAATCGGGAACCACCCCCGTGAGATGTTCCTTATCCATGCCACGAATGGCAAATAAAATAATCTTGCGCCAGTGCTGAAAATTGTTTCCATCTAAGCGTTGATCTGTGAGACGCATAGATGAAACAATTTCAGAAATAACCGGTTTAGGTTCCGCGAGATTCTGATCAGATGTTCCCATGATGATCTCACAAATCAAAGAAAAATAACCGCAGTAAAATCTCACCAAACAAAATAAACTAGGGGGAATTCGCACCCCTCCAAATCGCAATCGCTATCAACAGCTACCATTCCGGTAGGCAAAAAAAAAAAACTTTACAAACAAAAAAAGCATCAAATCTTCAAACGGAGAGTACCGTGAAGAAAACCAAATCCAACAAACTCCAAATAGCCTTAATCGAGCACCATTAACAATCAAAAAGCCCCAAACTGCTAGCCGCAAACAATCGAGAGGTAGCGAGATCACTACCTCACGGTTGGAAGAAATCTGAGATCGGCAGAAAGCTGCGGTCAGCAGAAGAAGAAGGGAGAAGAAGAAAGAAGAAAGGACGAAGAAAGAACAGTATGTGAACAGTAAAAAATTAGGGTTTCCCCTTCTTTTTTTTTATTTTTCTTTAATCTGTTCTGATACAATGTTGTGGCAGCAAAACTTACTCTCCTCAATTAGAGAGAGAGTTTATATATTAACTAGAACTAGGGCTAAAACAGTACATACACAAATAAAGAAAGAAAGGAAAAAAAGGAGTTGTGTGGGTCTCACGGCCCATTCGCCCACACTAACAAGAAGTAATACTAATGCAGTGGGATGGTGCAGCCATGTATGGTTTAAGGGGAATATAGCTAAGCACTCTTTTATTGGTGGATTGCTGTCAACATGAGGTTGCTTACTCAAGATAGACTTCAGAAATTTGGCATGGTTGGTGATGTTAAATGTGTATTCTGCAGAAATATTAGAGACTCTCATGACCATATTTTTTTCGAGTGTCCTTACTCATGGAAGGTGTGGGTTGCTGTAATGGAAAAGTGCAAATTGGTGTGTGTTGTTGGCAGGAGCAAGTTATATGGATGGAAAAAAAGTGTGGTGGGGATAGGTTTTCTGCTACTATAAGAAAGCTATGTTTTGGGGTTGTGGTGTATCACTTGAGGGCAAGGATATTTAGGAATGAATATAGAGCTGAATGCTATGTATTGGACAAGATAAAGAGGGATGTGGCAGACAAGGCATCTTCCTTATCAGATCAGGTGATAGATTGTGAGGTTAACAGAGTGTTATGTCAAGAATGGCAAATTAGAGCATCTTTTTGTGGTGAAAAGGTGGTGAATGTTAGATGGGAGGTCCCTCCTGTAGGATGGTACAGACTGAATACTGATGGTGCATTGACTACTCAAAGAGGTGGGTCTGGTGGGTGAGTGTATCCCTTTGCTTTTGCTCGAGTACCAAGTGCTGTTCTCTACCATGAAATGGAAGCTATTTTGCTGGGGATGAAGATGGCAGTGGAGTAGGATATGAAGAAGATTGTGATATCTACAGATTCTTCTTGTGTTCAGCAGTTACTGAACTCAGATAAGGAGTGCCCCTGGAGTGTAAGTCTTCTGGTGATGCAAGTTAAGGAGGAAATGGAGAGATTTGAGGCCTGTAAAGTAGAACATACTTTCAGATAAGCTAATTTTGCTGCTGATCTAATGGCTTCATATGTGGAACAAATGGATTGTGTGCACAGGTTTGAGTCTGGTAGGATGCCTATGAATTTGCAGGAGGTGATCATGAATGATTTGAGGTGTGTTACTCGAATTAGGAGGCAGTACTGATCTTGAGTTTCATGAGGATTGTATGTACAGCAGGTTTACTCGGTATGTCATGAGCTGTATAAGTTTAAGGGGCAGAGTGTTTCTGGTATGTTTTCATGGGATGAATAGCTGATGGGCATTACTAAGTCTTGAGTTTCATGAGGATAGTACAAACAGCAGATTTAATGAGTACGTCATGTTCTGGTATGTTTTCATGGGATGAATAGCTGATGGGTGGACATGGTGGAGTCTGAGTAGCTGTAGCTGGAGGGCCACTGAATTTGCTTGCATTGTAGATTTTGAGATTGCCAATATGGTGTTGATCTTTTGGAAGTTGCTTATAGGTTTTCCCTGGGGTGTGAAATTTGGTTAAGGATCAGAGTGCACAAACCTGTTCTGTTATGTTTCAGGGTTTGTGTAGCTGATGGAGGGGCATGGTGGACTTTGAGTAGCTGCTGCTGCAGGATCTACTGGGTGTTTTTGCATTGCAGAGGTATCAGAGTGTGCAGATCCTGTGGAGGGGGTTTGAGTCTTGAGTTTCAGGAGAATAGTATAAACAGCTGATTTACTGAATATGTCATGAGCTGTAAAATTTTTGAGGGGCCAGGTGTGCCCTGTTCTTGTCTGTTATCATGGGATGAGTAGCTGCTGGGTGGACATGGTGGAGTCTAAGTAACTATTGCTGGAGGGTCACTGGGTGCAGATTCTGAGATTGCCATATGATGTTGATCTTGTGGAAGAAGCTTATAGACTTTTCTCTGGGGTGTGGAATTTGGTCAAGGATCAGAGTACACAATCCTGTTCTGTTATGTTTCAGGGTTTGTGTAGCTGATGGAGGGGTATGGTGGAGTTGAAGTATATGTTGCTGGAGGGTTTACTGGTTGTATTTGTATAGCAGATTCTGAATGTGTAATAGTATGCAGATCCTGCGGAGGGGCTTATAGGCTTGACTTGGGATATGTGGAACATGGTTATGGATCAGGTTGATGAGGAATTGGTGCGTATGATCCTCATGTGTTGTATTTGGCTGTGGAGTTCAAGAAGGACTCAACTGAAGCTGGGTTGTGATTCGCAGCTGATGCATAAGGGAAGGGTGTGCATCTGGATTTTCTACTGTACTTGTGACGATGTGTTGATTGTTGTTGTTTTGGTTAGGGCCAGCTTGTTTGAGAAACTGGAGAGTGTGGACAGGTTATTCTTTTATAGAGGGTAGCTGTTTTTTGGTAGGCCGGATGTATTGGTTCTCCATATGTGGGGTGGGTTGTGCTATATGTACAAATATATATATTTTTTTAATCATTAACAAAAATTTCATTAATCATCAAACAAGAGTACAACGAAATGTGATTCAGCAACAAAACAAAACTGCAAAATAGATTACGTAAGGAAACAGAAAAAGAGAAGAAAACCTATACAAATACTATCTATTGGATGTGTGGCTTTGTCCCACATCGGTAAGACGAACAAGCTATGTGCGGTATTTAAGTACCGTGGTAAACCTCCCCTCTTTAGAGCTCTTTTGGGAGGAGTTAGGCCTATTGGGCCTCTACATGGTATCAAAGCGGGAGGTCAAGTGATCAAATCCCGGGGGGCTATATTTCTGTGTTTATTCTCCCACGGATATGCTATTCCCGTGCGGTTGTGTGTGTTGTGTGTTAGCCTCGATGCCCTGTATTATCCCACGGATGTGTTGTTCCCGTGCGGATCCCGCACGTGCGGGGGGGTGCTGAACCATTTGATATACATTGTTGTGCCTTTCTTTAACAGCTTGAGCTTCTAGAGTAAGTGGTGTTTAACATGGTATCAAAGCGGGAGGTCAAATGATCGAATCCCGGGGGTGTATGGTGTGTGGTTGACTCGGTGCCCTGTATTCTCCCACGGATGTATTGTTCCCGTGCGGGAGGATGTTAAACCATTTGATATACATTGTTGCGTCGTTCTCTAACAGCTTGAGCTTTTAGAGCAAATAGTGTTTAACATGGTATCAAAGCATTGTTTCGTTCTTGGGCCCTTGCTGCTGTGTTCGGCTTAAGGGGGGGTGTTGGATGTGAGGCTTTGTCCCACATCGGTAAGACGAACAAGCTATGTGCGGTATTTAAGTGTCGTGGTAAACCTCCCCTCTTGAGAGCTCTTTTGGGAGGAGTTAGGCCCGTTGGGCTTCTACACTATCCATTTGTCATCTCAATCTCTTTCCCCCCTAGGCAAACCAGCCCCAAAATCTACTCTCTTCACACCTCTTCTAGCCCAAGTATTTGCAACATCATTTGCTGATCTCAACACATGACTAAAAGATATGCACAATCCATTGGAAAGGTAACAAGCATGTCTAATCCAGTGAGCATACTTCCAAGGGTATCTATCCTCACCTTTCATCCACGAAATAACCAACAGAGAATCACCTTCAGCATGTAGAGGCTCTAAATTCATCTTTCTAGCTTCAAGCAAAGCGGCAATCACGACTCTTAATTCAACAATGATAGAATCCGCAATACCAATCGGACCAGAAAAAACATGTATAATATCACCATCCGAAATCTTGAACACCCCTCCAATCCCAGATCTTCCCAGATTACCCAAAGAAGAGCCATCAAAGTTGAGCTTAATATAACCCCTAGGGGGTGCCTTCCATATCATTACCTTCGTCAGAGTTCTTATCAAAGAAGCAATCAGCTCATACCAACATCTGACAATACAATCCATAGATTGTTCGTTTTGTTTGAAATAATATAATTACTTACATGTCAAAAAAAAAACAAAAACAAAGCTACATTGTTAGCCGAATAGGCATGTATCACACATCCTTCTGAGCCAAGTAATAAGTAAGCCAAGCCCTTCTTAGCTTTTATATAAGTTTGTTATAGTAATGAGCTTGTTGTGCAGATCTGACTCGCCTTATATAAGCGAAGCCCAAGTCTGAATTGAGCTACTTTGGCTCATTGACGTATCCGAACTGAACACCATCCTACTTGCCTTCTTGAACATTAAGACTGCTGCTAAACTACTTCCTTATCAAGCAAACTTAAACATTCCACCTCTTTAACCTCCAAATATATCCCTCAAACATATGCATATTACCATTACCACAAAGATGACAGAGCCTTATGGATGGCTTCATCCACTAGAATCATCTTCCTTGTTGGCTTCAATCATGAGCTAAAATTTTCATTAGTATGGTTCACCGCTCTCAAATCCTATCAAACCAACGAATTCATGGTTTGGATGGTACTACGAAAGCCTCTGCTCTATTGAAAAATACAATAAATGGCTAATTGGTAATGAGAAAACCATTCAAATATGGGAATACAAGTGGATTGCAGATTCAAATGTTAAAATGTCCATGCCCTTGTGCAAATAATGATGTGAACTTTATTCTAGAGATGATTTATATTGGAAGACTCCTATTCCTCGCATATAAATCCCAGTTATCAAGTATGATTTAAGTAAGTAATCCAAACTATTCTATCTATATAGTCAAGCGAGAAGCCAAGACCTAACCATCTTATATGGTAGCCCACTCCAAAAGGAGTATCAACTATTGCTACCACCTATCATATAGTGCAAGTGGTCATTTGCCTCTACTTAGGACCCTGTAAGGCTTATAATTTAGCACCTAGGAGATACAAAATACAAACGACATCACTTTTGAACATTTTATCACCAAAGGTTCTACGCTCTAGTTTTTCTCACTAAGACCGCTTTTATTTAGTTTTGGTAAGGAATCCAAGAAAAAAATTTCTTTGTTGTTAGAAGAACAGTGGATGGCTTCCCTTTTGGTATATGTTCAAACAACATTATAACCTTCTTCTAATCTGGCAGGCTCGTGTCCCCGGGCAAGCTCTATAGCTCAGGAAGTGGAGGTTCCAGGTTCGTGTCCTTGGGCTTACCTGATATATGGTCCTTGTGGGTGGGGTCATGTATCCGAGGTTTACCCTGTCCCCACTAAGAGGGGTTGGGGGTTCCACGTCACCCAATAAAAAAAAATTATAACTTCTCATCCTAGCTAAGAGGGATCTACACCACTTTATTATCTCAGGAATGTGGCAATGAAAAATTCCTTACAAGTATTGGTGCAATACTCTAAGGAGATTTACACCACTTCCTAACTTGAGGGCAATGTTAGGAATGTAGAGTCTTTAGACTCATGAGTATCCTTGATCTGAGTGAAAACAATCAATTCTGTACACCCAGTTGTAATCCAAGGAAGCTAGTCAATATAGGAGTTTCATTAGGAACCAAGCTATGTATCATAAGGACCCTACACATTACCAAAAGAAGCAATTTTACCAAGGATAAGTTTAAAAGACTTATTATTAAGCACTGATGATATTTTGAAAACAAGGATTTTGAGTGTTTAAGAGTGTGAACTAGCCAGAGTACTAGTCCTAAAATGTTTAGGCTCTCAAATAAATACACCAACAATTTATTTTCGGAATACTTTTCTCCCCATAATTTGTACTTATGAGTTGGAGATTAGTAAACAAGAAAGAAGATTCGAAGGAAGAAACTGAGATTTCCATAATAAAATGGTCGAGAGCGGCTGCGTTAGGAACCAAATGTTATGGGTACAATTCTAGCAAAAAGGAATTTAAATATGAAAGTATTCTAGACTACGTCCAACTCTGGTCTTTCTTGGGTTGGCCAATGTACTGTTCTGTGCTGAACTAAATTTTTTCTAGAAACTGAAGTCCTAATGAATAATGAAGAAAAGGGAAGGATATTACCCATTTGAATATACTATTTCAATCCCATCATGAATACCATAAGGAGAACCTATTATCCAAGATAACTCGAGTAAAACTTTCTGGGTACATTGGCAAAGCAAATAAGGCAACGGATGCTATAGCTAGATAGTATTCTGATGTAACTATTAATGAGATGTGGGATTCCTCTGCTTACTTTTGTTTGATATCTTAGCTGCTGATAGTTTTGGTTTATTTATTTTATTCCTTTTGTAGCAATGCGCACATGGTCACTCGACCACTTCCACATAGGGGAGATACCACTCGAACCTTGGACCCCTCTCCACCCTGCCCCTATTAAGAGGGGGTGTCCGACCAATATCCCAAAGGACGAGAAAACAATCATTTTGTTGTACATATGCTAGATGGCTTTATAAATAAATAATACTTACCTTTGCTTAAAATAAAAGAAAAAAATATATTATTATCAATCTCAGTTCATCCATCTTTATTGGATATATCGATATAGTAGTGGTAGTGACAGTGGACAGGTCTTAGCCAAAGAAAAAAAGGAGTATTATAAGTAGTAGTTGTAGCAATACTTGCAGTAGATTGCTTTAAATGCTTTGTATCTAAGATTGAGAATCCATTGGATTGATATATTAGGTGTCTCCATATTAATAGAGGACATGAGTACTTGTTTGAGCTACTTTAAGCTCTGTGAGGAGATAGAAAGTCATAGGAGAGTGACCAATCCTGATATCTTGCAACCAAATGGTATTATAGAAAGAAGGGATCATAATTTGTTGGACACGATTAGGTAGATGAAGGCACATCCAAATCTCCCTATATGTTATTGGGATGATGTGTTATTGACTACAATCTACATCCTTAATCATGTTCTAATACAGTCAGTTAACTAACACACCATATGATTTGTGGATGGGTAAAAAACTCAATTTAAGTCATATAACACATGACGATTAGCCGATTATGCTCACACACCTCATCAGACAAAAAAATTGACAAAAGAACCACGAAGTGCATCTTTATTAGACACTTGGATCACCTCAATGACTGTTTTTACATAAAAAATTGATGATGTAATAAAAATTGAGTTGCATGATACAGATTTCATAATGAAGACAGTGTCTCAACGATGAAATGATTATGAATGAAACTTGAGCTCCATGAGATGGTATGGTGGACTTTAGAATCCATAGAGGTTGCTCCGGAGCCTATTGAAATGGTTAAGAACATGTTTCCTCACCAACATTGAGATGGTCCTATAGATGTCAAGGATAGTCTAGTGGATTGCCATCTTGTGGGAGTGTCCCAAATATGATTGGGTTCTAATAACCTTGAAGTGCACAAGGCTAAGCAAAGAGAGATTTTGTGTCGTTGTTACGAGAATTGAAAGCGGATATCGATGATTACTTAGAATGATGATGAGCTTGAATCATTCTTGAAGATGTTGTAAATACTTATTTCGAGGGAGTAGATAACTGCTATACAAGAATGAAGAATATCCAAGTTCAAAAACTTGTAGATTTTTTCTCTGGGTGTAAGACCATTAGGAACAAGTGGGTTCTAAGAGTCAACTGCACAGTTGATGGAACATTGATAAACATAAGGTCTGTCTCATGGTGAATAGTTAAACTAAAAAAGGTTATGCCAGGGAGGGTGTAAGAACCTGAAAAATTTAAGACTTAAGACATAAGGGTAACCTAGTAAATTAAGAAGCTATAAAATAAATATAGCCTAAAGACCAAGTCACAATATACTTAATTAATATGTAAACTTAATATAACTAGTTAAAACATTAGTAATTAGATTTCGGGCCTAACTAAAGGAATTGGGCTTATTAATTTAAGTTGGGCTTTAGTAAAAAAGCTAATGGGCTCAAGTAGACCCTTAAGGCCCAAAGGAAACTAAATACCTAATTAATTTAAGTTAATTTCGTGGCTAATTAATAGGGGAATTAAAAATACAAGTTATAGTTAGAACAGAAATCTAGATAACTATTATGTTCAGTTAATGGTCCTAATACAACTCTAACTCTTAAAATATTATAAAAGTAAGTTAAATAAGTAAATCTAACCTAATAAAACAAAGCAAAACCCGAAGAGGAATTAGAAGAAGATCAAAAACCCAGAAAGAAGAAGAATCAACATCAAGAAAAAATCTACAGCAAAATATATGTGAGTTTTCCTTCATTGTCTTGAGTATTTACTTCTAGCCTAGTGTTATGGCATGGAGGAATTCTTGAATGTGTTATGTTAAGCCCTCCTCCATATTTGTATAAATAAAACCAAGAAAGAAATCCAATTAAAGTTACGAAAATAGCCTAATCTAGGTAAAACAAGTACAACCCGAAATATTAGGGTTTAAATCCCAAGAAAGATAATTTAATCAATATAAATTAGATTATGAATATAAAATATAAATTCGAAGTATATTTACATGTTAAAGGACCTCCGGAGAAATCCCAAACTAAATCTCCAGAAACCCCAGTCTCGGCAGCCATTCGGTATATCCCTTACCCTGCCAAGACAACCTAGAAACCCAGGGTGCTCTCTTGCCAAGCTACCGAAAATTTCGGTATACAGATTGACCCTGCCGACCCCTATTTCACATATTGAGATTTTTACAGAAATAACCTATTTAGACTTACCCTGACCTATCTATGAAGTTTGAGGATCTTTGGCACACCTTTATAAAATTCGGAATACCCCAACCCTACCTTGACCTTGCCAAAATTCCATTGTGGCCTATTTCATAATTTGAGACATTGGACATCTGTATAATGATAAACCTAGTGGATTGGTTATGTTTCCAAGTGCTGGGAATGCATTTATAAGAATTTGTCCACCTATACCTAAGTTTTAACCATTAAGACCTTGAACTACAATATGAAATTCTAATATATATGGGGGATTAGCCCTACAACACTTTTAATGATTCTATCTGCATAATATATAGATGCCCATATAATATAAATGGTGTACAAGCATGTTGATATCCTTTTTATGATTATATGTGTGTTTATTGAGAATTTAGTGTTATATGTGATATAGCATTAAGGATTGTTAATTGTATGAATACCTCATCTCCTAATAAAATAAGACTCATTACATATCTATACTAATTATAACTCACTCATCATATCTACATGTGTGTTCTAACTCTCTATATATAATACTATGTGCATTATACTAGTCTAGGATCATGAGGATGTGTCTCATGTGTGTTGTTTTGAAAATATGTATGCGAGCATTATTGTGTGTGCATTGCATTAATAAATGGATCTTAATCAATGAGCTGCATATTGACTACCTGGCTGAAATGACTTTCCTTATATCCTATTATTGGAGCACATTGTGTTTGGCCAATAAAGGATACCATCATGACTCATGATATGGCTATGACCATTGCTTGTCCATTGTGGGACTAAGTGTTTTATACTCCCAAGGTGGGAGGTATCCCAAGAGACTTGTGGTAAGATGATAGGTGAGTGAGTGCACTTCCCAATATCTGAATCATAAGAGTCAACTTCTATTAGTAGATCGGATAATGTATGGTTCACTGAGGAGATTTTACATTGATGATGCCTTGGATATGTTCCTGTGATCGAAAATAAGAGTGGGGATTATGCCGATTAGGTCGCACCCCCTAGAAACTATGATGCGCACATAGAATAATCCACTATCATGGCCTTGTACGGGGGGGATGGAGTTTATATTGGTGGGACATCTTGGGTAGTTGGATTGGATCTAGTGTGGGACATACACTATTCGAATGCCAAACAACATGCATTGCATTCCATGTTCTTGTGAATATTATTGTGGTTAACTTGTGTATGATGCACTTGATTTCATGATTATCATATAGAGTTAGGCATTGTAGATTATCAAAATATGACCATGGATATCCTTAGAATACAAACCAAAGTGAGATTTGGAGAGGGATTGAGTCCTTGATTGATTTCTGTTCATATATACTATAATTCACATTTTCCAAATTATATCATTATCATTATTATTATTATTATTATATATATTTTCTCATAGCATTGAGATATGAGTAAATAACTTGCTTTGAAGGTCTACTCATCCTAGTTTTCAGCTTATGTTTATTTTGTTGATATATTTTCAGGTAAAGAATGATTATTATTGAAGAGAGAGTTATGGGAATAAAAGGAATAAAAGATAGAAGTTAGAGGACAAATAAAATGTACTAGATATAGTTTTATTTCAGTTTATTTAGAAAGGATAGATTGTAATTTTATTTAAGTATTTATTAGAATTAAAGAAATATCTTCCGCTTATGTTTCTATATTGCTTATCCACTCCCATAGGGATATGGGGTGAGAGTTACAACTTAAATTTGTGGACTCCATTAAGATTTTCAGGTTTAGGATGTGACAGAGGGTAAGTGAGATCTGGTTAAAGATCTTAGGTTGCTAAATAAGAGTTTATTTGATAATTTTGTTTGTATATTCATTGCAAATATTTTATGGTGCAGTGTGTAATAAAAAGATAATCATTTCTACTAATTGATGGAATTTGGGAAAGATCTTGCAAGTAAATGATTAATCCATGAAATCATAGTATTTAAGGAAGTTAGCAAGAGTAGATACATATGGAGTTGATGGAGGTTTGCTGAACCATTTAGCATAGTTCCTTGAAAGTGTATGCTGATGTTGATAAAGGTCGTGGTGATGATCCTGCGGCCTTAAGTTTGTAGAGCTCACATTTGACATCTCAATTATATGGAGATGCTTACGTCAATGTGTTATAACTACTATAGGTATTGGATTCAAAGGAAGTAAAATCTCTGTCGTGCTAAATGACCATTCTTGCGTTTAAAGATTTAACTCACGGACTTATTGGTTCCATTGCAAATGCCATTCCTCATGGAAGATTCTATGAAATGAAATTCTTTTTTATCATCTCTTCTATAATATAGGAGACAATTTTTATCTGGTTTGTACTTTCGCCCAAGGAAGGTCGAAAAAGATTTTGAACAACCTTCTAAGTCAATGTATAGTGTGTTGAGAGGCATTTGTGGAAGCCTTGCGCTTTCTTTCAGCTTGCATTAGATTATTATTGACAGTATGACCAGAATGTTGTGGAAAACTGACCATGCTAGTGTTTTTGAGTATGCCAAAATAGCCGTGGAAGATCAATCTCTTTTCTTTGGATGGGAAATATAGAAAACGAAAAATATAGTAGAGGGTATTAGTTCCATCTTAATTGTTTTAGAGGCACAAATCCAGTGAGCCACCATAACAGTCTCGCTCTAATATCTTCAAGTTTCTCTCCTCCATTTGTCCACAAGACTGTGGATGAGACAACAAGAAAGGATTCTCTCTAAATCCATTCTTGGGATCTTGACAGCTAATAATACAATCCAATGTAACCTAAAGGCTAAAGCACGTAGAGCATCTCCTACGGCAAATCACAATGTATGACATATTAGGTTACTAATTTCGTTGCAACACATCACAATGTATGACGAGGTAGGCTATTAACTTCCTCTCTCATGTACATAATACATGTAAGGGAAAAAGGCAAGGTATTTCCTTTCATTTTGAAGGACATCGTCAGTTTCAGTCATATAGAGAGCCATAGTTCAAACAGAGGCCTCAGTTCTCCCACATCTTCCCCAAGTAAAAAGGTGCAAAGATCAAGGTCAAGCCAAATAGAAGTGAAGGATCTGATGGAGAATAAGGCAAGCTGTTTCTTTCAACCATTACATCTCATATATATATATATATATATATATTGATAATTAACAGTAATTTCATTAATTATCAAAAATCATAAAAGCTCTTAAAGATATACAAAAGATCACGAAATGTGATCACAAAATGGACATAAAGCGAACCAAAAAAAAAAAACCAAAAAAACCATTATGCAAAATGTACATGAAAGGAATCTAAAGGAGCTCTTAAAGTCCTAAAGACCAAGGTCCAAATCCTCCGGTTACCTCTATGCTGTCCTCAATGAGTATCCCAATTCCCAACAACAAAGGACACTCTACCTACCTCCCTTCTAGCCCATAAATCAGCTACTATATTTGCCGAACGAAGAACATGGGAAAACTAGACTCTCAAACCCTGACTAAGATGTCTCGCTAACCTCACAAGAAGAGCAAATCTCAAGGATAGTGACCAGTCCCTGACATCCAGGAATCACTGAGAATGAATCTCCCCCCACCTCTAAATGCTAATGAAGAGTCGGTTGGTTCATCGTAATCTACCGAAAGGGCTTAAAGACCCTCCCTTGTTTTCAATGTTATCCAACGTGGCAAGATCATCTACCAAGTAGCGGCTTTAGCAATGAAACAAAAAGTAGAGTATACAAACTGTCACATATGATTGGGGTCCTGAGAAGGATCAATAGGTACATCTGACTCCTTGGGGTTACATCAGCAATAATACTACTCATGTGGTTCTATAAAAATAGTTCACCTGCTAAGAATAATACAATTATAAAAAATAAAAATAAAATAAAAAAAACAGCAGAAGTTCAGCCATATCTAGAAATCATACTTGACATGCAACAAGGATTTATGACCAGCAGCATGTGGACGCACTAAAATTTTAACAAAAAATAGCTGGACAGAGATGAAATCCATCAAAGATGGAAACTTGTATACAGTTCTGAACAGAACTGTTTCTATCATTTCGGTTTTAAACCTAAATATTTTTCTACAGTATCATATGAAGCACATTAGTACATAATTGCAGTAAATTTAAAGTAATTAGGGCACATCAAAGTAGTACTCGATCAAAACACCAGATTACTGCTCAGTAATTAATCCTGTCATAGCAGGTCATTGACCAGTTGTGTAGTCTACACTAATGCCAAAAATCGATGGCAATTTACAAGACAAAAACAATCACTCAAAATCACCATCTGTCAATGCCTTGTGAGGGATCTCACGTGGGACTATAGCGAAGATGTTGCTCATAAAAGTTTATTAACTGCCACATGAGAAACCATTCATATCAGCACGTGAAGTGGCAGCATCATAAGAGATGAAAAATCACAGAGAAGAAGAAATTACCAGAAGTGGATTGTTAACCTTCAGAAATTTGTTATCAACCACAACTTCTTTCCCATCAGACCTATAAATTAGCAGGAAATAATCAAGTTGACAATTTTGAGAACCATAATCCTGTCCAATCCACCACAAACAAACAACCAAAAAAAAAAACTTATCCCAGTTGGTCACCTACAGAACAGTTGTATGCTGGCTTCTAAAGAACATATATTTAAGAAGCCACATAAATGGTTTCGAATTAAATGACATACTTTTAAGGATTTGATCAAATGTACCCAAGCAGACAAATGATCATTGATTAAATCCTAAAGAGTGCAAATCCAATATAGCTGAAAGACATCAAAAAGTATACGATCAAACTCTAGCCAGATGTACTTTCTGAAAGCTATTCACTATTGGTTTATTGAAAAGTGTTGAAATGTATCTTAGATGTACCGTACAACGTTTGGTGTATGATACACATGCAGTAGATAAGTACAGTGCGAAAAAATTTATTGGGTTGTATAACATGGTAAATTGAAAATAGTATAAGCTCATTTGAAAATGCCCACCTTTGTTTTCTCATTTCTGTAAAAAGCTTAAGAGCCTTAAGAAAGAGATAAAGGGTTTGGGATTATAGGAGAAAAGAAGTGCTACTGAAGATAAAGAATCTTGAGTCGAAGGAGGAGAATAGGGGATTATATATGGAAGAAAAGATAGAGAAGAAAAAACGAACTCCTTAAAATGGCTTTTTCAGAAGAGGAGGTGTGAGAGGTGATGAAGGAGATGGATAGAAATAAAGAAACAAGGGCCAGATGGGTTCACAATAACATTTTACAAGAAGTGTTGGCATCATTAAAGCTGACCCGATGAAGGCAGTTGAGGAGTTCTATTTATATTCATCATTTGAAAAAAGTGCCAATGCTACGTTTATATCCCATATCCCGAATAGAGAAGAAGCTCCGAACATCAAGGAGTTCGGACCTATAAGCTTTATGGGAAGTTTTTATAAGATTATATCCAAGCTACTGGCTAACAGGTTTAGGAGAACTTTACCTAACATTATATCTCAGTCTCAAAGTGCATTAATGGGGGGGGGTAGACAAATCTTAACGGAGTGCTTGTTAAGGGAGCAGCCACTGGTTTCTTTAGGTCTTCGTGAAATCTTAAACAAGGAGACTACCTATCACCATGCTTTTTCTGATAGTGGTGGAAGCATTTAGTAGACTTATTCAGAAAGCAGTTGGGGCAGACTTATTGGAGGGTGTTGTAGTGACTAATGAGGGTCCAAGCATATCTCATCTGAAATGTGCCAAGGATATTCTTATATTCTGTAAAGCTGCTCAAAAATCACCTGGTTTAACTTACATCCTCATGTTTGGATGCTGTCTCAGGTTTATGAATCAACCTGAAAAAAAAGTGAACTGATTGGAGTAGGGGAAGTAGACTATTAATCATCTTCCGGTAATCTTGGGTTGTAGAGCAGGGACATTACCAGAAACATACCTCGGCTGACTTTTGATGCAACCTATAAATTGTCATCAATGTGGGGAGATTTTGGAGATATCTGAAAACAAATTGGAAGCATGGAAGAAAAAAAAAAAAAAACTTTTGTAAGGGTGGGAAGCTGACTTTGATTAGAAGTTTACCCTCGAATCTACCAACATATTTCTTGTCAACCATGAAGATTCTGGCGGCCGTGCCAAGTCAACATGAAAAATTGCAAAAGGGTTTTCCTTGGAGCAGTAACGGGGAAGGCCATAAGTATCCCATAGTCAAATGGGCTAAAGTTCACAAACCTAAAGATCAGGGATGATTAAGGATCAGAGGGTTAGTGAAGTTCGATGAAGATATATTGGAAAAGTGGTTGTGCCTATTCAAAGAGGAAAGGAAACTCTTGTGGAGGCGGGAATGTGTTATAGGTGAGTGGTTCTCTCCCACATATCATGGCACTAATTGTGTAGGCCTCTTAAAGCTATGGCTATGAATTATAAGAAGTTTGCAACTTGTACTCGATTTGAGGTTAGAATTGGAGATAGGGTGAAATTTTGGACATATACTAAGGTTGGAAATTCCACCATTAGAAGCTAATTCCCAGATCTCTTTATGCTATCTTCAAGTCACGACGGGAGAATATGTGGGGTTTTATGCAGGAATCAGCAAGGATTATCTTGGAATTAAAACTTCATAAGACCGTTATTTTAATAGGGAGTTGGAATCTATAGGGTATGCCTTTCAAACGGGACTGAATGCTAGATGATGGAAATAGGACAGCAAAGGGTTTTCTCTGTTAAACCATTTTATCATGTTTTCACTCAATCTGATTCAATGTTTAAGCTTGAGAAAGTTTGTGGAAAGCACATGCTCCACGCAAAGTAGAGTTTTTCATGTGCAAGGTCGCATGGAATAAGATTCTTACAATAGACCAATTGATATTCAGGGGATGAATGATTCCAAATAGGTGCATAATGTGTACCTCACATGCAGAATCCTTACCACATTTTCTGTTACATTGCAGCTCAGGTCATTTGGTCCGGTGTTTGTTTATGAGGAAATTTAGTATAAAGTGGGTTATGCCTGGGGATTTAGAGATGCTTATATGTTGTTGGGTTGGAAGAGAGGATGATCTAAGAAGGCGCTCTTGCGGAATATTTTCCAACCAGCTATATACTAGACCATCTAGAAAAAAGGAATAAAAGACTATTGAAGGGATGGAGAAAGGTTTAGAGGCCATCATCGATAAGGTGACATCCATCCTTTTCTTTTGGATTTGCTCTTATCCTGAGTTTAATTCTACTGCTTCAGTTTCCTTGGGGGATTGGCATGTTTTATAAACGTGTCTGAAACCTTGTAGAAAGGTTTAGACCTACTAATGTATGCTATCTGTGTACATTGGTTGGTCTGGGGGGTGTTTATCTAGTAAAGTGGTCTTGAACGTTTTTCTTTTTTTCTGAAACCTTGTAGCTTGGGTTATTTTAGGTTTTTGGGGTACATCATATAAGTTTTTGTATTTTTTTGCATAAGCCTACTAATGTATGCTATCTGTGTACATTGGCTGGTCTGGGGGTATTTATCTAGTAAAGTGGTCTTGTACTTGCTATTTGTGTGCATAGGCTGGTCTGGGGGTGTTTATCTTAGAGTGCATTTGGTTTGAATTCTAGACCCTGATTCTGACCATAATCAGATTATTTAATCCGAGATGGGTTGTTTGGTCAGATTCTTAGGGTGAAAGAATCCGAATCTAGAATCAGCCCTATAATCAGAATCCATTTTCAAGTTGATTCTAGGATTCCGGTTGGGATTCTCAATTTCAATTATGACATCTGGATTCTAGTCTGGGGGTTGTTTATCTAGTAAATTGGTCTTCTATTTCTTCCTTTATTCACATATCATATAAATACTATATATACTTTTACCAAACAAAGTAAAAAAAATTAAGGGAAAGGTATGCTGGTCTACCTCACCAAGTTTGGTTCAGCATTTTAAATGTCACGAAATGTCACCAACATGTTGCCATTTGGCCAATGGCGATATAAGACATTAAGGGAAATCGCTCCATGTCGATTTCCCTGATGTCGGCGACATGTCGCAACTTAAATAGAATTTTTCGCACGTGTCAAGCAACACGTGCGAATATCGTGGATAAGTAGGGAGATTTGGGGGAAATGTCATTCATTTCAATTGACATTTCCCCACAACTAATTCTTCTCCATTTCTCTTCACATAAAAACCTTTATAATTTGTTTATTTCCTACTTTCATCTAGATTTGTGTATAAAAACACAAATCTAGCGTGCTTTGGAGTAGAAGATTGAAGATTCAATGCTTGACTCAACACATTGAAGGTAAAACGTGTGTTTTTTTAGTTTTGATGCCTTTAAACTTATACAAATTCTTTTGATGAATAATGAAGATATTATAATTAGAGAGAAGAATGTACATAGCTGTTAAGCCACAACGAAGTGGACAAACAACCAAAAGCAGAAAAAAAAATAAACAAAAAAGAAAAAATAAACAGGTCCTCGAACAAGGAAAACTCTTAACACTTATCCAACATAAGATTACTCGGTACAACCCCACTAAAGAATAACTCAAGGACGGCACCTTCTCTAGCCAACCGATCCGCTAGCCCATTGGCACTTCTGAGAACATGAACAAAGTCTAGGTTAAACCCTCTCCAAGAGAAAATGCCAACAAAAACAAATGGAATAGTCTCCGCGAGCTACAAGTCCTCTCCCTCATCCAAGAATAACAACTGCTGAATCCCCCTCCACCAACAAATTTCGGAAGAACCCATGTAACACATTCCCTGTATGGTCTTTGAACACACCTCCAATCCCAGAAGGACCCAGATTTCCCAAAGATGATCCATCAAAGTTCAGCTTAATCAAGCCCGTAATAGGCAAAGATCACGTCCCCCTCACTTGAACAGAAGAAGTAAGAAGAAGCACCACTGACCTCCAGTCTCTAATCACAGACGAAGCTGATAATCCTTTAAATTCCTCCCTGGAAAATTACCCATGAAGTAGCTGAAGTGTATATACTTTCAATAATGGACTGAATGCTATGCAATCTATCCTCAAAAATTCTACTATTTCTTTCCCTCCGTATGTCCCAGAAAACTGCAAAAAATAGAGCCTGGTAAAGCATTGTAACACATTTTCCCATCCATGGAAACCTCCATTGTCTCAAAAGTGATTGGGCATAACATGACATCACAAAGGACACACTCACCGTATCGCAGAAATTAGACCAAATTTCCCTGGCAACCGTACAATGAATAAAAAGGTGATCAGCTGATTCCTCCATCTGCCTGCACATAAAACACATCTGAGGGGAAATAGCAAGATATTTTCGCCTCCTCTGAAGTATATTCTGAGTATTAATCCTTTTATGTAAAACCAACCAAACAAAGGCCCTAACTCTAGGAGGAACGTCTGACTTCTATAAATACAGAAAAGGGGCCGAAATTATGGGGATAAAAGGGACCACCCTCAGAAAAGAAAAAAAGGAACGAGGCGAAAACCCTTACTATCAAGAATCCAAATTCTACGATCAGAACAGGAAGGATCAAGACAAACATCCTGGAAGGCCACGAAAAGGGAAGACACCTCATCAACATCAGCTGGCCCAAGATCCTGTCTAAACTGGAGATTCCATACAAACCCCGAAGGGGATCAGGAAAGAATATTAGCCACCAAAGCATCCCTGTTGGAGACTAATCTGAACAACCGAGGAAAAAGTTTAGTCAAAGAGTTATCAAGCCACCAATGATCCAACCAAAACCTAACTCCGGTTCCACCACCAACCGCAAAACAAGAATGAGAAAAGAATAATGGGGCAAGATCGAAAACCGCTTTCCAAAGGCCAGACCCGGACACCCTCCAATGCGGATTAAGATCCCAACCATTCTCATGTGAACCATACCTGCTATGAATAACTTTGAGCCATAAATTGTCTTTTTCTGTGCAAAAACGCTAGAGCCATTTTCCAAGTAAAGCCATATTCTTAGCAGCAATTTTCCCCAAATTGATATCACCATCCTTTTTCTCAACAGACACAACATACCATCTAAGCAAATGATCTGTTTTACCAAATCCACCCCCTTCCCACAGAAAATCTGACACTTTTCAAGAATCTTGACCACCCTACCACGACATTTGAACATAGAAAGGTAGTAAATCGGAATATTAGCAAGGACGTACTGAATCAAGATAATCATACCACCAAGGGATAGATAATTCCTTTTCCAAGTAGTGAGTCTCGACTCCACCTTTTCAATTACTGGATTCCAAAATTGAATTGATTTGTGGTTTCCACCCAAAGGCATCCCTAAATAAGTGATAGGTAACTCTTCAATACGACATCCTAACTTATCAGCAATGACAATCATCTGCTCCTCCGGAACTCCTAACCCTGATACCGTAACGACACCCGATCTATCGATGGGTGTCGTTATTATTATTTTTAAATATGAATAATATTTATTTTTAAAAATCGAAAAAATCAATCAAAAATTATAAAACGTGTATTATTTAGTTTTGATGCCTTTAAACTTATTCATATTGCTTGAAAAAATATATATCATTTAGCGAAACCCGATCCATCGATGGGAGTCATTATTTTTTTGAAAAATATAAATAACATTATTTTTAAAAATCGAAAAAAAAAATTATTTATTTAAAAAATTTATGATATTCTTTTTGATGTAAAGTTTTGCGTTAATTGTAAAAATATAATGTTTATTAAACAAGTAAATTATTCATGCAAATAGGAGATCATTAATTATTATTTAATTACTTTTAATTTAAAAATTTTGAACAAATATAGAAAAATATACTAAAATTTAAAAAAAAAAATTGCAAAAATTATTAAAGCATATTAAAAATTTAGAATGAAAGTTTGATACATATTTGTAATCCATAAGCTAGATAGAATGTGCCTTTTAAATTTTTTTTATAAATTAAAAAAAATCTAAAAATTTTAAGATATTATAAATACTTTGCTATTGTTTTTTATATTTTTTATATACGTGTTTGATATATTTTGTAGATTGTTAGTGTACATTGGGACGTACAAAGTAGAATGGCGAACAGAAGACAAGACATCGGTCGGAATCATGGAGTGTCGTACTTGAATGAGAAGAAGTCAGTTTGCAACTATTGTAGCTATGTTATAAAGAGTGGGGGGTTTCAAGATTGAAGCAACATTTGGCTGGGGGGTACAAAAATGTTGCAACTGTCCTAAAGTACCTTCCGAGGTCAAGAGGCAGATGAATCAGCATTTAAATGAGAGCGTCACTTCAAAGAAAGATAAGGACAGAAAGGAGGAGATAAGGCAAAGATTGATGCGACCATTAAATCTACCCACAGACGATGATGAAGATGATGACATAGTGTGTCCACCAGATTGCCAGACTAAGCAAGATAGGTTGGCATTTTGTGTTGGTTGGCATGCCTCCATGCAGACAGAGATTGAAAGGAGGAAAGGTACAGTTCTTCACGTAGTGGGTCCATGAGTGTTGGGTCTTCAAGTGCAAGGACATCGGATGGTGATGCACCACCATTTAGCCATAGATAGAATTGGCTGAAGGTCGTACGGAGTGGGGGTAATATGAGGGAAAAGATGGGGACGTTCATCTCCAAATTCTTTATCTTCAGCCATATACCGGCTAATGCAGTAGCTTCACCACATTTTAAGAACATGATTGATGTGGTACAAGAGGCAGGAAGAGGAATGCAACCCCCTTACCTAGGGGTGGCAACAGGCCGGGCTTGGTCAGGCTCAGGCAGGGCCATTATCCATAGGTAAGTGAAATTATGTTGGCCCGAGCCCAGCCGGACCCGAGCTTCAGGCTTAACATTGCTTGCCCAAGCCCGCCCGTTGTGTTATATACCAAGCCCGAGCCCGCCCATAATAAGATCTGATTTATTAGATATTAGGCAAAAATAGTAC
>JAUPMG010000013.1:16332540-16360591 GCA_031762675.1 Pachysandra terminalis | reverse complement strand
GTAAATTTCGAAATCTGGCGAATTACGCCAAGATTTCGTACCACCATGTTGGAAAATAGCGAAATTTAAAACCATGCATAGGATGTAAGTTGCATTTCCTGTATAATAGTTCTCTTGGGATTTCGTGGTCGTTTATATGTGATGAAATGTTTTGCATGGTGTCTATGATTTCCAGGAGTTTGATTTCATGGAAGTGTGATTTCCATGATAATAGATGTGTTTTGATAATGCTAGTAGATCTAATATGTTAAGATGATTGATTTCCATAATTATGTGTTGTCTATGATGTCTTGAGGCTTGATTTGCATTGTAGAATGATTTTCATATTAATATAGGTTTTAGAATCATGCTAGATAGATCTAGCATATTAAAATGATTGAATTCCAGATTTTATGAGCATATGTGAATTGATCCATGTTAAACTAGATTATCATGTTAATAAAATTGTTTGGATATGCTTTGTTATGTGTTTTGTTACTATCTTGATGAATGTTGATCTCTATGGCTGTTGTAAATTGATTTGGACACCAAAATAGGGTTTCACGAACCCTAGAAAAATACCCAGAATTATGACCCATTGGCACCCACCGGTACACCGGTGGAGTTGCCGACAGGGAGCACCAAAACACAGATGGCCCCATCGGTAGGCACCAGTACACCGGTGGACCTACCGACAGGGACCACTTTTTAGTTATTTTTGGGCCACCGGTAGGCATTGGTACACCGGTGACCCTACTGATGGACACCCATGCCTGTTTTTCTGTGGACATGACTTTGGGGTTGGACCAATTGACTTAGAGGTTGGGACTATTGGAGTTGAGGTTGTGACCCCACACCTAATATGATGATTATGATATGGATTTAGACATTGGATGACATGATTGGACCTTGTTAAGATTTGAGATTGATTGTGTAAGTATGCTTTGGAAAGGATTCCTGTGATGGCTTCCTAAGGATTATTCGAGTGTATGGGCGCACGGATAGCTTCCGAAGGGTGTTATCACCGGAGATCCTACTGTTTATGATATGATTGAACTTGTTAACATTGTATAATATGTAGTACATGAATGATTGTGATTGATTGTGCATGTTTGTTGGAAAGGATTCCCGTAATGGCTTCCTAAGGATTATTAGTGTGTTGAGGGCGCACGAATAGCTTCCGAAGGGTGCTATTATCGGAGATCCTACAGTTTGTTGGAAATGATGTTTGTGATGGTGTCCCAAGGATTATTCGTGTGTATGGGTAGCTTCTGAAGGATATTATCACCGGTAATCCTATTGGTTCGTTTGATGGCTCGTCCGAGCAACCGGGCAGCTATGGATTGAATGGTGGATTCTTTGTTGTTGGGGGTGATCAATCATTGGGTGTAAATTCCCAGAAATGGTAAGGGGTGACCAATCATTGGGTGTAAATTCCCAGAAATGGTTAGGGGTGATCAATCCTTGGGCGTAAATTCTCAGAAATGGTTAGGGGAAGACCTTCATTGAGTGTAAATTCCCAAAAAGGTTTTGAAATAGCTATGGGGATTGAGCCCAGGTAGGTTGAAAGTCCTACGGAACCACGTTGTACACGTGGGATATTTGAATTGTGGAGACATATTGACCGTAAGGTCGTGGACCTGGGTATTGGTGGAGCTTGTAGGTGGAACCGGCTGATCACCGGGACGTGCATTAGTTGCATTCACATCATGTGCATTGCATCATTTGTATTGAGAATTTTGTGTTTGCATTCACTCATCTCATCTCACTGCGATTGTTATCTTGTATGTGCTTGTTGTTCTACATCATGTATTGCATTGATGGCATTGTGGAGTTGATAGTTACTGCATTGTTGGCATTGTAGAGTTGATAATTATTGCATTGTTGGCATTGTGGAGTTGATGGTTATTGACTTGTTGATATTAGGTGCGGAGTTCAGTTCAAGTATGTGATTATGTTAATATATGGTTATGCTAGGAGTTGATATGATATAGTGGCTATGATAATATATGATTATGATGCTAAGAATTGGTATGATATAGTTTTGTATGAATTGTCTTCATTTCATGTTATTTCCATAATACTAATATGTTCTGATAGGATTGCATATGAATTGTATGATCTCCATGATGATTACTATGATACGATGTGTTTGTCTGGACTAACGTTGTCCCATAAGGATAGATGACAGGATTGTTTCTTACTGGGCATTCCAAGCTCATGCAACCTTTCATATTGCAGGTTAAGGTGGATTGGTGGTTGGCATGAATTGGTGTTTTTTGCTATTGATTTCTGCTTTTGATTCATAAATTAGAATTGATGTAATAGGGATAGATTTGAGATAGTTGATTTTTGGATTTGTAAGCTCTTCTGAAGCCATAATTTGATTTTGAGTAAGCTACATATATATATAGATATATATATATATTGCTTCCGCATTTTGATTTTTGGTTACATGAGACTTAAATACTCATGTAAGGTTGGTTGTTTTGTTGTGTTCCGCGTTCCTTGGTTGGGAACCCGAAGGTCTCATTTCGTGATCCGTGCCAACCCGCATAGGGATTCGTGCCACTAGATCTAGGACGTGACATCAAGCAACAAATTTAAGACAAAGGATCTCATCATGCCTATTCTAGCAACGACATGGACAGATGCACACTCCCACGCCTCATGTATGTTTAGTTGGCTGCAAATCCTCAAAAAAAAATGAAAAAATGGCAGTGGGAAATAGAACTTGGATGTCCCAGTGCTGCTCTAAAATAAGAGGGGACAAGTGATGGGAAGGATTCAAAATTCACTTACTTTTGTTAAGAGAAAAGATGGGAATATGAGCAACATGGTGTTGAATATCAGACGATCCCAATCTAGATTATTTGACTCAACTTGGGATTGCCAGCCATCGAGCTTGATCCTAATGCAAAACATGGAATATTAAAAAATAATAATAAAAAAAAAAAATTATCTCGTAGTAAATCACTGTTAACTCATCTGAATCACCTGATACAACTCTTCTTGGGTCGCCCTAGACTCATTTGGATCATCTGGTGTTGTTGTTGATTGTATGTCTTATAGTATGGTTTTCATTACATGATTGCTTTTTGTTACTAACATGATTATGAACATATTTCCAAGCATTTATGCAATTAATTGAATGATTTGTATTGTATTCACGAACTTTAATAGAATGATCAATTGAATTCTAGCAATGTTTTGTGGTATTTTTTTCAATCTTTGTAGGGAAAATTATGAAATTAGCCTACCTTTTAGTTTACTTTTCATTTTGCACCTACCTTTTAAACAATGTTGGCTGTAGGTCTACTTTTGTTGGAATTTTATAGGAAACGTCTCTTTTACTATAGCAAACATACGAGTTCCTATTTTGCTCTTTGATTTACTATAGAAGAAAAGCTTTCAATTATAAAACTTGTATGTTTCGATTATTGGACCTATACCCTCCGAGTTTCCATCGGGATTTGCTTTCCTTTTTTTTTTTTTTTTTTTTTTTTTACACACATGCATTCTATGTTTGGGGTTTTTTCAAATCAAATCTCTTAAAGCAATACTCCTGATGGTGATCATTGTGTGATTGCACCGTATTTTTTCCAAAAAAGCAAAGCCCGATGGAAAATCAGAGGGTATAAGTCTTGTAACTGAAAAGCACAAGTTTGATAATCAAAAAGCACAAGTCTTCACATCGCTTTTCTGCTACAGTAAATCAGAGGGTAACGTAGGAATCCATAGGCTTGCTATAGTACAAGAGGCATTTTCCATAAAATTCCCACTAAAATAGGCCTGCAGCCTACATGATTTAAAAATTAGGTTTAAAACAAAAAGTAAAATTAATAGGAGGCCTACTCCCTAACTTTCCCATCATTTTATGGAAACGTATTTGAAGTAATTATTATTTTTTTTTTAACTTTTGGTTTGGGGTCAGCCAGGGATTCATCGATCCATATATGGATTGGAGATACAACTTGGGATCAGTTGGAACGATTCCCCATCCAATTCTGAGTTTTACCACAATGATTAGCAAGGCCAACTCTAGAGGTAACTATAAAGCACAAAGTGTATATGATAATATGCGTTTTCCTTACCTCCAATAAAAACTCTGGGACTGTTCTTGGGACCTTCATTGCATCCTCAAGTGCTTTTTCCCGCTGAAGTTCACATTTCATGTTCTTGTACAGCCTGTTTCATGTACACTGCAATATGATGTTTGATTAGAAACAAAAATATGGATAAAAAAGTAGTAGTAGTACCATCACATAGAAAAAGTTAAAGAGCATTTTCAAAAATGAATAAGAAACCTTCCATAAACTTCTTAAACACAAAAATGTCCTATTGAATGGAAGCTGACCAAATGATCTACGAATGTTTTCAAGAGTCAGAAAAAAGGTAAACTTCTTTTCAAAACTATGTGAAGTTGACCATTGGGATCATATGATGAGATCATATTGCTGATTAAGAGTGCAGTAAGGAGAGCTGAAGAAATTGCCCCTCCTATCTAACCGCAACTCAAAATCATCAAGGATCACTGAATAAAGTTGCTTTATGAATGCCTTGATGAATCTGTAACTTTGTAATCATACATCTCATTGTCAAATTAAAAGTTGAAGATCTTATTAAGCATACACATGCCCTTGTAAAAGAAGCTAATGGAAGTCTAGTAATCTCACGTTTATTGATTAGTCACTATGTGTACCATATTATGAGTTTCAATCGGTAAACCACTTAAGAGTCAGATGAAGATAGCAGGAATTAAACTAAAACCTGAGACCTATTTTTTTTTATCAGTAAAACCTGAGATCTATTTCTCTGAATCAAAACAAATCCTAGACAATGAGTGCAAGGTCTTTTTCATTTTCTCCACTTCTTATTTTCTCTTCTCCTCCTACCATTGAACGACTTGAGCTGCCAAAATACACAAGGGTAAGGGAAGGGGCATTGAATGGTGAAGAGGGAAAATAATTAGGGGAATGAAGAAAAAGACCAAAGGGAGGGGCCAAACCAAGTAGTTGATCACATATAGTACGATTCTCAACATCTCAAGATGATAAGCTGAAAGTCTGGCCTGATACATATTTTGGAGAAAAACAACCAAATTCAGGCATGCTCCTGTAACATTTCTGGCTCTCATTGATGGGTTATATCCAGCAATTAAAAGAAAATCCAAAGACAAAGCAGAACATTTTGATAAGGTCATCAATAAGCACTTGGCAATGAAGTTTCACAAATTTAACAATGAAAGGATCTATGATCACTTATACTTCAGTTTTGAAAAGATGCTAATTTGTTGCGATTTTCCCATTTAGGCTGAAGATAGAACTGCAGTTGAGCTGTATGAAAATTGAAAAGATATGCTTACAGATGGGAATCATTGTGGTTCCTTAGGATCCATGAACGAAGACAAAGTTGGAATTACCTAAATAGTCCTTTTATCCTCCAAAGGAAATATGAGTTCAATGTTTTGTCTTACAGTTTATAAGTTATGCAACATCACTTCTTATTGGAGGAAATATAGTCATTAAATGAAAGAGGAAATGCCAGTTATGAGATGATACAATCGCTGATAAAGAAACCATTATTCTGATATTTATAATATTTTCTATATGTATACATCACATTTGGTAAGGTTCTACACTGGAAAGATATGATCTCACTGTTCAGAGTTAACTCCTTGGTATACAATACATGTTAAAAATCAAAAAAATAAATAAATAGATAGTGACAACAACAAAGGCACGAGTGGTCATTCGTTTCAAGCCTTACATTCAATTTACTGTTTTCAAAGGCGTTTGAGGCATAAGCCTCGAGACGTGCCTTAAGGTGAGGCGTTGCAAAAATGCCTCAAGGTGCAACTTGCTCATGAAGCGTAAAAAAAGCGTACGCCTCACATGAGGAGCAAGCAAGGCATACATCTCAAGACATAAGGCGTAAGCCTCAGTAGCTAGACTAATAAATCGTCTCTGTTTTAAGAAAATTGATTTAATACTCATTTTTTCAAGGAAAACCAAGGTTTTAACTCTACAAATTGATACCAACCAACCTTGTTAAGTAAAAAGTACTACCAATTTATTTTAATTATTAATTTTAGTCACTTATCATGACATGAATACCAATAGTTATTTAATTTATTTTGTATTTATGCACAAATAATTTATATTTTATTATTTATGTATCTACAAAAGATGTGCTCGTGAAACTTACGCCTCAAGCCTCGAGGCTTACGCTGCATGCTTTGGGCAAGCAAAACGCATCACCACACACCCTAGCGTTTTAAAACATTGCATTCCAAAGTGGTGCATTGATAGTAAATTCTTAACTCTTTTGATTAACTGAAGCCCTTGATTATATGATTGAGTGATAATTTACCTAAAATTAGTTCATAATTAAAGTACATTATCTTTCATACAGAACAGGGTCTTTAACATGAAGTGGCAATAGTAATGTGAGTGCCCAATCCATTAAAATTAAAACCAGTTTTGAACATTGAATTCATTTTTATTTTCGATAATTCAGTTGTATGTTCAACTGTTCTGTCTACACACACTATCAAAATATTCAAAACAAAACATAGATATACAAACGAAGCAGTAATTTAAGTCTTTTTTACAGAGAAATCCAAAAGAAAATTATATGAAGAAATACAGAAGAACAAGAAATGTACCTTGATCATCATCGTTGCCTTCATTGATCTCTATCGTTTCTGTCCCTGCATTGTCTTTTTCCAAAGCTTCATGACGAGTAAGATCTGTCTAATACACGTTTCAAGAAAATCAAGCAATGGAAATTTACAAAGAAACTTCAGAACTCAATGAAAACCGAAAATCGAATACATCGATTGAATGAAGGCGACATACCTGCAGTCAATAATCGCTGCTCACGAACCAGAGATCTCGTCATCCGTTGCAGGAAGGAGATCAAATTAGGGTTTGAAGACAATATACGTAGATAAATTGCACAAAACACAGAGAATTGGGAGGGAAAGAAGAACTAGTTAGGTCGGCTCAACCTACGTCGAGTTCTTTTTGAAGCACGGGAGTTTTTATATGGAAGAGAAATACTGAGTCGATTGACTCGGTCTTCGGACTCGGTCACTTTTATAACTCAATCCTTAATGTTACGAATAATTACGAAATCAAAACCACAAGGATTCATCGGCTCCAGCGTACCGTTCGATTACCGATCCAGTGGGACCCATCGACGAAAACCAGATATAATGAATAAGTTCACTTAGGCTGCGTTTGGAAACCCAAAAAGAAAAAGAAAGCAAGTTCATTTTTCTTGACTTCCAGATGCGTTTGTTTTTGAAGAAAATGCAGGGTCCATTAACATTTCGAGAAAATGAATAATAAAATGATTAATTTTTATTTTTTTTATTTTACAAGAAGAGTGTGAACATGTATTGTGAGAAAAGTTTTTTTTTTTTTTGGTCTTATTTCTACATTCCCTTTCCCAAACATCCAAATTTATAATTCGGCTTAAATTGGTTCTGTTTAGATTATATATACTAAAATATAAATTGGTTTTTGGTTTGATTTGATTTAACCAAGGTTTCAACCCAAAATCAAATCGATCCAATTCGATTTTATAATCTCAAAATCAAATTTGAATCAAAAATCTAAAAACCCAAACCAAACCAAAGTGAAGACAGTTTAAGTGTTTAACATAACATAAATTTGCTTATGATATTGGTGATGACGGATTTGTAAAAGACCAAATATATTAGAAGGAAATAACAACTAATACATAAGAATCAATTATAATCATCAACCAGAGAAAAAGGTAGGAAGCCTGTCTAAGACAGCCTAAACCGTCGCGCAACCATTCTATCAAGAGTGTTCCTAGTCAACCTTTACCTGTGGAGAAGACAAAGAGAAGGGGCTAGAAGAAATGAGGGTTTGCAATAACTGAAGAATGGGAGTGAATGCAATCACAGAGCAGTAAAACCTCACAGTTTGAAGATTCCTATGTTTCTCTTTCAAAGTCTTCTTCTCACTATTGTTTCAGGTTTCAAGGTTTTCTTGTTTCTAATTTAGAGGTTTCAGATCTCTGATCTCTAATTCTCTTCAATGGAGGATGGGTACTGGTATTTGTAAAGAGTTTCCCACTCTCAGTAAGACAAGTGTCACTCGACTAAGAGTTTAGAGGGGGACCCTCGAGTGTTAACTAAATCCTGAGTGACACGTGGTCCTAGAAAATATCTCGAGGGATGCGTGTACTCCAACACGGCTAAGTTACATTTCAGAGAAAGAGACCAAATCATTTCAAACCTTAAAAACTGCTCTGCAAAATGTTGTTTTGGAACTTGAGCAATACAGTTCTGAAGACGTGTGTCACTTTCACACAAGTTCCAATGAGTAACGTCACCATCTTGCCATCATTCCTGATAAGACAAAACCCCCTTTAGATAGGTTAGAAAGCAAATATTTATAAGACTGTGATAAGTCGGTGAGGTTTTTACCATGTGTTTTCTATTTTGAGAATCCATCTCAGACAACCTTTTTAGAGGACAATTCACTGTATTTTGTTGAATCCGTTATTTTGAAGGAGAATTCCCTTTAGCAGCTATCTTCCTTATAGGAAATCAAGTATCACTGTACCCTTACCAGGTGATCAATGTATTCTCGAATTACCCGTATAGAGAACTTGAAGTTGAGTGTCTCATTAGGAATCTTGTTTTCATGACCAATTGTCCTAGTAAGGAGGGGTTTACCTTGAAGTCCGTTTAAGGTTCATAGATACAGTAACCAATCCGAGTGCCTTCTATAAGGTAAAGGGAGAGGATGTTTTCAAAGTCCAGGGAAAACCAGTCTTTCAGGAAGTACATCTGAAGATAGCGTGCTTTCAACTTCTAAATCCCTTTCCACTGAGGGATTTGCTTTCTGGAAGTGAAAGTCTCAAGATATGGCTTGAAGTCAGTTCATGAGAATGAATGAAAATGACTTCGAGCCCCAGTTGGTAATTCGGATGCATAAAAGACAGTATTCGAGGGGGTAAACCCAAATCTGCGTCCCTCGAGGGGGACGGAATCCTTAGTCTTTTGGGGGTGACAAGCCCTTTGATGAATTTTACTATCTTAAGGTGGTTAGCCTGGAATTAGTATCAGGTGGAAATAATATTCCTCTTTCGAATTCACCCTTAGCAGGATGGAACATACCTCATTTGATTTGACCATATGGAGGTGGTTAGCCTGAGAAGATTCATTCGGGATTGTCCATCGAAGTTGTCTCCCGGCTCTGTCATTCAGAGTCGTCCCTTGGATATGTCCGTCGAAGTTGTCCCTCGGATTTGTCTGTTGAGGTTGTCCATCGGATTTTTCCGTCGAGGTTGTTACTCGGATCCGTCCGTCGAGGTTGTTTCTCGGGCCTCCTTGAATGAGAAGGGATATACCTGCTTGGTGATCCTTCAATGCATGCATAAAAGGTGGTTCTTCGAAGTCTATGGATGTGATCAAATAATGACTCATGAGTTAGAAGGTACAGAAAGTTCCCTCGAGGATCTTTCCTTGCTTAAAAATACCTTTAAAACATAAAGATATAGAATAAAATCACTCGAAGTCTGTTCTAGAGAGCAGATAGATGTGGCTTCGAGGATCCATTGAGATCATAACTATTTGAGGAGTCCATTAGGGGTAGCATGCCCCTAAATACATCCTTCGAGTAAAATGAGGTTCGTCGAGGGAAGAATAAGATTCTCATTCCCACGGGTGCCTAGAAGGCAGTGTCGTGGGAACGTAAGTCCTTTGTCTTTTGAATATTTCAAAAGGGAAGAAAATACGTGTTTGTTGGGTTTGGGACACATGGCGTACCCCTACATGCTGAAATTCAAAAAGGTAGCTTCCTTAAGAAGCTATCACCTTTATTGGTGATAAGAACGATCAGATATCTTTTTGCCGGTTCAAATTTTGCCTTTTCACTAAACGGTATAATCATCGTACATAGCTACTGACAGCTGATACGTAAAAAGGACGGCTGTACAGCCGTTACATCTTTATGGAATGATTCAGTGTGTGCAACTACACCCAAATCATATGCACGCGCTTGTAAGGAAGCGTCGTGTGTAAAGTTGGATTAAATTAGCCCGCCTGATCAACAATACAAGAAAAAAATTGAAAAATATGTACATAATTCTTATAATTTTTTTGTTAACCAAAACGCACAAGACATGATTTCATTAAGAATCATGCCTCTTCTTGCAAAATCCAACCAGTTTAGGAACTCATTTTCACTTTCTTCATTACACGTTCATTACTGTCTGACTTTTGGTATTCAAACGGAACCTTACAGTACTGTATCTTGCGAATATGCGAAATACTGAATCAGGTGGGGCGCTTCATTTCCCCGATTATTCTCTTTCTCTCACCGTCCCTGAAAAACCTACTTCTCGCTCTTCTGAAGAGAAACGGCCATGGACGATCTTCCTTTACAGAAGATCGCCGTATATGGCCCTACACTCGCTTCGATGATCCAACGGTTTTCATCCTCTCCGGGCGATGTTGATGGCCTCCTCTTCGGCCACGTCACCCAAATGACCCCCTCCGGTCTTCCGGACGACGTAGATAACGAGCCTTCCTCGACTCGCTCGGACTCCTCAAACCTGGTTGCCACCATTACAAGTTACTTCTGCTCCGGCACCGTTAATAGCTTCTACGACCCTGTGGGTCGACTCGACCTCACTGCGCTTCGTCGATTGCTAAGCGGTCGAGGATCCCGCCTTATAGGGTGGTTCATCGGACGGCGTAAAACGCCTCCGCGACCTTCTATGAGAGAATTTGCAGTATCCGCCTCTCTCTCCAGCAAAACCCTAGACCTAATTCCTCCTGACGATCCTCTCAAGTCCATCGTTTTCCCGCCTTGTGCCTTCATCGTCTTCACGACACCGTTATCCGATCAATTGATCCATACGCACGAGCACCGTGCGTTTCAGTTCCGTCGATCGGCCGGTGTTTTCGAACCTAAATCGATGGATATCGTGAACATTGGACCGGCATTCAGGGGACATTACGGTGCGTTTTGCCCTAATTCTCCCTTCCCGTTGTTATCGTGCGGGTTGAGGGATTCGTCAGTGGCGCAGGATGATAGGAATGATAATTTGAATCAGCTGAAACAGGTATTGAGGGAGCAGCATGAGTTGGATATGTGCGCGGACGGGTTTGAAGTTGGGAGGTTAAGTCGTTTGATTGGTTCTGAGGCTGCAAATTATACTTCGGAGTTGGAGGATTTATATGGGAAGATGCTTGCTAAGCTCGAAGGTTTGGCACGGCTTGTAGAGAAGAGCTCGGCTAGGGTTCTTGAGCAGGTAAATTGAGATTGTATTTTGTGTTTTGAATTTCATATCTTATTCAATTGTCTAGGGTTCTTGAGCTTATCATTGAATGTGAGATAGCTTTACAGGAGCATTGTTTTGTGATCATTCTACATGCAATTCGAGTACATTCTTAAGGTTGAAGTTGCATCATGGATAATTGTTATTTTTTAAACCAATTTAGGGTAATAGAGCTGCTGCTGTTACTGCTTTCACTAGGGTTTTTAGCTTAAAATATGACTTTACTAAGGGTACCCTTCACCTATGATTAATTGGATTAAGGTATTATGTAATTTCCCTTGGGAGATGGTTAAAAATCTCCTTAGAGATTTTTGTTTGCATAAATTCTCTGTGTGATGATTCAGGAAGCTTGAGCTTATGAATTGTCAAATCCGTACTTGCGTCTAGATGATGACATGGATAAAAGCGTATGTTAGTTTATGTCTCAGAGTGTGCATAAGCTCAAACTTTATGATCAACATCCTTTCTTTTTAAAGCTTTTCTTAAGTTTTAAATTTGGCTTTATGTATTTAGGTTGATTACTTCCCTTTTCAATATATTCTTTCAAATATTGTGGTGGTGGATGTCTTTATAGTTGTTCAAAAAGGTACTTACTTGAGTTTTTTGTGATATGATACATATTGACTGTTTATATTGCTTGTCTGAACGATTGACAGGAAAATCGAAATACAAAATTAAGGTACAAAGTTACTGGCTTGGAGTAGTATTTGGACACTTGGAGAGATTCATTTCAATTTGACAGGTGATACTTACGTTTCTCCAGTATAATTTTGTTGTCATTATCTGGTGAAACAGTGCTATTTATCCGGCATTCATATAATTGTGATGGTCCATAAATTATGAATTTCAATTTTTAAGAAACAGAATGGCTGAAAGAGAAATTCAGTGGCTAATTCCAGTATAATCATGTGGTTGTTATCGAACTAGACAATGTTATCTATTTGGTATTTGTATAATTGTAACGATCCATAGATTGTTTTGTTTTAATATGCTTCATGGAGATGGATGATATTTCATTTTTACCCCCTTACTATAGTATCTTTTTCTTTCTAGCTGCTTTCATGGCTCTTGTATGAGTCTCAGTATCAAACCTTTAACTCCAAAAGGCTGAAAGGGAAACTCATGGCTAAATGCAAAGTTTTAGGACTTTCTAATAGAATGTTAGTATCTATCGTAAAACACTAAGTCCTTGAGTTGCCTTAACATTCAGTTGTCTTATTGGAGTGGGAAATCCTCCAAGTTGTACTAATTTATGACAAGGAATGAAACTGCACTGGTAGCAATTCTTTTGTTTGATACTTCCCATTTGAAGTGTTAAATATTGAAGAGTTAGGATTAGAGAAAAAGAAGAAAAAGAAAGGAAGGAGCAGATAGAAAGATTAGAGAATAGGATTAGGCAACTTGATCAACTCCTTTGCCTTAACACATTTATATTAAAGTTGAGAAAGTACAAAAATATCTTTGGACCATAACAGAAAATAACCTGAACAATAATACTACTCTAACACACCCCCTCAAGCTTGAGCATATAGATCAAATATGCCTAGCTTGAAACATAACCGTGAAAAGAAGTACGAGCTAATGTCTTGGTAAGAATATCACCTAGCTGATCATCCGATTGGATATTAGGAATTACAATCTGTTTCCTTATCAGTAAATTACGAATAAAGTGACATTCAACCTCTGTGTTTTGTGCGTTCATGGAACGCAGGATTGTTAGTAATAAAAATAGCGACTTGATTGTCACAATGTATCCACATTGGAGTAGGAACAGCAACACCAAGATCCTGAAGGAAAGAACGAACCCATAACATCTCTGAAGCAGTATGAGCCATAGCTTTATATTCCGCTTCAGCACTAGAGCGGGCATCGGCATTTTGCTTTTTATTGCACCAAGTCACAAGATTACCCCCAACAAAAGTACAATAGCCAAAGGTAGACTGCCTATTAGAACGACTACCAGCCCAGTCAGCATCACTAAAACCTGTTACAGTCAGGAAAACATAAGGTCGGTAGAGCAATGCTCGCCTAGGAGCACCCTTAAGATAGTGCAAGATACGGTAAGCAACATCAAAATGAGGTTGCTGAGGAGCATGCATATACTGACCAGTGTTTTTAAAGGCGTATGAGGCGCACGTCTTGAGGCGCTCCTCAGTGCGTGGCGTTAGCAAAATGCCATGAGGCGCACTCAAATAGCAAGAAATGCTCGCGAGGCGCACGCCTCACGCGCGTCTTTTCTTTACTAAAATTGAAGACAAAACATTTGGAGAAAAAAAAAAGAAAACTTAGAGAAGAAAAAGACTTGGAGAAGAAAAGGAGAAGTTAGGGTTTCAACTCCAAAGTCTCCAACGAAGAACACTCACTCCAGCTTCAGCAGAAAATTCCGAACCAGGTCTCTCTCTCTCTCTCTCTCTCTCTCTTTCTCTCTCTCCCCTTCGTCCTCTTCTTAGAGAAATTGTTTTTTAATTTTTTTCTGAAACTCTCTCTCGGCAGATGCTTTGTTGTTCTCTCTCTCTCTCTCTCTCTCTCTCGGCAGGATGCTCTGTTTTTTTGTTTGTTTGTTTGTTTCCCTAAGTCATTAACTCTCTCTCTCTCTCTCTCTCTCTCCCTCTTCTTGGAGAAATTTGGTCAGTCTGATGATTACTTAATTTCTGTTTATTTTAATCTCAGTTCTCTTTTAATTTCTGTTTCTTCTTGTCAAAGCAACTTCCTAATTTCTGTTTTTTAGTTATTTTATTTCTGTTTGCTTCTTTTAATTTATTGATTACTTAATTTTTATTAGTTGCAAACTTGCAATTTTATGTTTTTGCAGCACAGTTCACTTTGTGTCCATTGTCCACTTTACATTACAATGACTAGTAGAAAAGATGATGTAATGCATATGTCTTGCTTTTCTTTTACTTAATGATGGATGAACTAATGGCATTGGAGTATAAGTACTTTTGTTTTTTGAATTATTTTAGTGTTGAATTTGTAATTTCATTTAATTTTTATTTTTGTATCATTTTATATATATTTTTTATTTTTTTACATTTTTTATATTTATATAATGACTATTATGATTTATTATATATTTAATAAATTATTTTATAATTAAAATATACATGCTCATGGGGCTTACGCCTCACGCCTCGAGGCTTACGCCTCGCCTCAAGCCCAGGTCTAACGCCTCGCCTCACGCCTTAACGTTTAAAAACACTGATACTGACTAACCACACCAACGTCATAGGTAATGTCAGGACGGGCAGCCATAAGATGAATTAATTTCCCAACTAGGCGTCTATATTGAGCTACATTAGCAAACCATTCCCCTTGCTCACTATAAAGTTTAACAGTGGAGTTCATGGGAGTGTCAACAAATCGAGCACCTAATAAAATAGTCTCAGATAGAAGATCAAGCACATAAGTCCTTTGATATAGCGAAATGCCCCGACGAGAACGGCAACCTCAATCTTCCCAAGGAAATAGCGAAGAACACCCAAGTCTTTAGTATGGAATTGCTTACCCAAATGTCTTTTCAAATTTGCAATGCTTGTGGAGTCACTCCCAGAGATAATAATGTCATCCACATACACTTTCAAGACAATAATGCCAACAGGAGAGTGACGAAGAAAGACAGAATGATCAAATGTAGAATGTTGGAAACCATAGGCAAGCACAACATTGAATCTATCAAACCAGGCACAGGGAGATTGCTTTAGACCATACAAGGCCTTTCGCAGTGGGCACAGAAGGTGCTCACTATCAGCAAGCACATATCCAGGTGGTTGTTTTCCTGAAGATCGCCATGAAGAAATGCAATCTTGATATCAAGCTAATATAAAGGTCAAGAACGACTGACAACAACAGAAAGCAAGATTCGGATAGAGTTAAGACGAGCCACATAAGAGAAGGTCTCTAGATAGTGTATGACTCAGGTTTGTGTGTAACCCTTGGCAACCAACCGTGCCTTAAGATGTTCAACAGAACCATTTGGAAGATACGTAACAGCGTAAACCCAACGTCAATCTACTGGATGTTTCCCCTGGGGGAAAGGCAGTACGCTCCCAGGTTTGATTCTTGTGAAGAGCACCCATTTCCTCATCGATAGCATGTTTCTATCCAGACGAAGATAAGGTTTGCTCATAAGATGTGGGAATGGAAATAAAGGACAAGGTACAAGCAAAGGACTGCAAGCAAGAGGAAGGACGATCATATAAAACAAAATTACTAATACGGTGCCGAGGACAAGTACGTTTTCATCAGCGTAAAGCAATAGGTAAATCGTCAGTAGCAGTAAGAGAGGAGGAAGGGGCAGAAACCTCTGATGAGAAAAATGTGGCATCTAGACCATAAGAAACATGACTCCTATCTTTGGATCTTTGATAAACCTGTAAGGGAGAATTTGGTGGGTGAACCAATGGCAACGGAAAAGTGAGAGAAGGAAATGAGGGCTCTGTCTGACGGCTAGATATAAGATATACCGACAAACGCTGACCTTGTGAAGAAAAGAAGGCGGTGAATTCAATAAAAATAACATCAGTACTTACAAAGTATCGCCGAGACTCAGGACTGTAACAACGATAGCCCTTCTGAGTACGGGAATATCCAAGAAAAATACAGTTGCGAGCTCGATGGGACAATTTATCTTGGCCAGGATCAAGTTCATGAACGGAGACAATGCAACCAAACACACGAGGGGTGAGTGAGAAGGGTGAGAGACCAGGATATAAAAGAGAAAACAAGGCGGTGACCTTTTGAAGAAAAGAAGACGGTAAATTAAAAAAAATAACATCAATACTTAAAAAGTATTGCTGAGACTCATGACTGTAACAATGATAGCCCTTTCGAGTACGGGAGTATCCAAGAAAAATACACTTGCGAGCTCAATGAGACAATTTATCTTGGTCAGGATCAAGTACATGAACGAAGACAATACAACCAAACACACGAGGGGTGAGTGAGAAGGGCGAGAGACCAGGATATAAAAGAGAAAACAGAGATTGACGATGTGAAACAACAGAAGGCATACGATTGATGAGATGATAGGCAGTGAAAATAGGATCACCTCAAAAATGTTTGGGTACCTGCATATTTAATACCAAGGTGCGAGAAACATCAAACATATGGTGATGCTTCCGTTCGGCAACACCATTTTGTTGAGTGGTACCATCACAACTGGTTTGATGAATAATAATACCTGATCAACACAAAAGGAACTCATGATAGATTGTATATTCTAACACATTGTCAAATTGAAGAATTTTAATGCGTTTACCAAACTGAACAAGGATTTCATTATAAAATTTAGAAACAATATTAGGAAGCTTAGATCTCTCTTTCATAAAAAATAACCATGCCATTCGAGAATAATCATCAATAAATATAACAAAATAAAGAAATTCATTTAAAGTAGGAGTGCTGGAAGGCCCCCATGTGTCGGTGTGGACAATAGCAAAGGACTCGGAATGACAACTATGACTGCCATAGTGTAAAGGATCGTCCGATCCCGAGTTGGATCGGACCGGGACGATACCCGAGTGGGAATCGATCCTTTATTGATGCTAATTAAACTGACTCGGTCCGATCCTGATACGGATCGGGCGATCCAACTCGGGATTGGCGAGTCGGATCGTCCGATCCGTCTCGGATCGAACGAGTTGGATTTTTAGACATGTGCATGTCTACATATAAGATAATATGGAAATCCACATCTTCATGTAAACACTTCAAAGGCCCATCTCTATTGATTAAGCTGGTGAAAATGATAAACATCGATCATTTCAATGAAAAACAAATTAAAGGCAAGCAAGTTTATTAAATAGAATGAAGGTACAATAAAATCCAGTTACCTCTCTGGTGTAAAATTTTACTGCAAAGCCTCGAGGGTCCCTCAGAGTTCCAGGACTGCCACGCTCATGGATAACAGTAGAGAATCAGACAATAACAGAGGTCTGAATTCCTGGGGAGTGAAGGAAATCAGCACAAGTGAGTCCAGAAATATCATGGGTCACCTCAAAAAACCCTTGGCACTGGATCCCCTGGATCGTCCGGTTTTTGTTTTGGACGATTCAATCGAAATCTAAAAAAAAAAAAAACAGAAAAGGTTACAGAAGGCCTGAAAAAGAGAGAGTAGCTTTCTAGGGAGAGAAGTTTCCGAGAGAGAGAAAGAGGGAGGGAGGAACTTACAGGCTTACAGCTTCTTCTTCTTCGTCTTCTTCTTCAGCTCTTCTTTTTCTTCTTCGGATCGGCCTCTTCTTCTTCAGCTCTTCTTTTTGCTCTTCTTCTTCTTCAGCTCTTCTTCTTTTTCTTCTTCAGATCAGCTTCATTTTCCTTTTCTGCTTCTCGTTGATTGAAAACCAGAGACATTTGGGGATTTTAACAAAAACATTGGAAAAATTACATTTTAACCCCTAAAGTTAGTGAAATTATTGTGTTTTTTTTCTTCCTGATCGTTTGATCCAGAGTTGGATCGGCTATCCAACCTGGGATCGGATCAGGATGATCCCCGATCCGAAACCGAGTCTTTACACTATAATGACTACTACTCGAAAAGGAAATACGGTGATGTTTGCCCATTTGACAAGATTCACACTCTAAATTAGACACATGACTCAATGTAGGAATAACTTGTTTAAGTTTGGTTAGAGACGGATGACCCGGGTGAAGGTGCCATTGAAGGGGCGACATAGTAGCACTCAAAGCAGATGAAACTCAAGAAGAAGAACCATTAGGATCCAGGTAATATAAGCCGTCCTTCTCATGCCCCGAACCAATCATCTTCTTCTTCTTGAGGTCCTGAAAGACACGATGTAGGAAAAAAGTTACGGAGTAGTGTAATGTTTTAGTCAATTGTCTAATCAACAGCAAATTGAAAGGAAGACTAGGAACATAGAGATTAGAGGGTAAGGATAAGGAATTACTAGGACTGAGAACACCTTTTCCAAGGACATGACAAGAAGACCATTAGCTAAAACAATATGATGTTTAACATGATGCAAATTAGATAAGATAGATGAGATACCAGACATATGTGAGCGAGCTCCGGAATCAATGACCCAAGATGAAGGAAAATGGGCCTCACGTGAAATATGACTTGAATCAGCTAGTGCAGTAGTAGATGAAGAGGGAATAGCAGTGCACAATGTTTGAACCAGCTTGTTCAGTTGAGTAGTGAGTGCATCACGAGAATCCGAACTAGGAGGAACATGTCTAGAGGAAGTAGAAAGAGACTGCGACTGTGAAGAACCATCTGTAACCTGATGCACATAATCTTGTTTATCATACTTCACCCAACAGTAAGGTTCAGTATGATTAGTACCACCACGATGATTGCACTTCTTGTCACCACGTCCACTTGTATGACCACAACCACGAGAATCACCATGAAAGCCACGACCTCCATGACCAGCACGAGCAGTGCCACGAGATCCAGAGCCACGACTCCCTATGATAGATACTAAAGCAGAAGCCTTTAAGGTGGTGACAGTGGAACCAGGTATATTAGAACTCTATCCCAAAGTTGAGCGTAACAATCGAGAATAAGCATTAGTAGCGGTAGGTAAGGTCTCACTAGCAAGGATCTGATCTTTAAAATCACGTAGATCAGAATCTAAACCATATAGCAAGGAAGCAATCATAAATTCTTCCCAATGACATTTTTGTTGCTCCAAATCAGTAGTAAAGGGCCGATGCTGGAGTAGTTGATCCCACATATTCTTAAGTGTTCTGTAAAACTCAAATAATGGTTTCCCATACTGCTTAGTGGTGAAAATCTTCTCATATAGCACATCAACACTAGAAACATTACTCTGATTCGAGAAAGATTCTGCAGTGGAGTCCCAAATCTTTGTAGAAGAGTCACAAAATTCAATTGTCGTAGCAACATGATGTTCGATACTATGCCATAGCCATCCTATAGCAACAGAATCCTCGCACATCTAGTCTTCATATTTTACATCTGTCTTAGGTGGAGGATCATCAGTCAAATACTTCAATTTATGTTTTCCACGCAGAAAAATTTTCACAGCATGTGCCCAAGCTAGGTAATTCAAACCATTCAATCTTCTTGTGGTAATGGATTTGGGCATATTATCATCCTTAACTAGTGGGGGTTTTCCCTCAACCATGATAGATCCAATTTAACCAAGAAAACAACTCAAACATGTAAAACCAAGAGAGAATAGGTTAACCAGCCGATAACAGATGAACCAGAGCCAAGAGAATTCAAAAAACAACCCAATGCAAGGCACAAAATCACTACCCAACCATCAAGAATTTAGAATAGGATCAAACAAATTCAGCATAGTCCAAACATTTAAAAACAGAACAAGTGGAAGCTCTAGAGAGAACAAAATAGGGCTAGAAACTTGAACTCCAGAGAGAACAAAATAGGGCTAGAAACTCAACTAATCGATCGGCCATCAACCACAACAACATACCACAAGATTTTCGGACCTTGGAATCATGAGTGTACAGCTTCTTTTGCAATCATCTTGAGCAGCACATCACTTAATATATAATAGGATGGCAGTCATTTTTATTTATCTATTTAATTTTCATCTCCTGGTTGTATCAAGGTATTCAATCAACATCCTTTATTCAATCAATCGTGAGCTCCTAAATTGTACCTATCATGTATGATTAGATAGATTGAATCGTGTGTGGATTCATGGGCAAATTGATTCATTGGTTAACACAGATCTTCTGGCAGTTACTTTCCATCACTAAACTAATTTGCATACAGAGCCAGGCGTTTTTGTATTCTTAGTCTGGTATTACGATGTTAGATCCATTAAATTCATTTCTATTTTTTGTTTGTGTTGATTGCTCAAAGCAGCTAGGCGTAGAAGATTGTTAAGATGGCATGCAATTATATGTTACAGCTTGAAGTGTATGATACAGCAATATTGTACTTGCTGTTACCTTCCACAAAAAATAATATCGTACTTGCTGTTGACGCATCACATGGTTAGGGTTGTTTTGATTGTTTGCTCTTCCTAAGTTGGCTTAAATTTTGATTATTTTTTTTCCCAATCCAAAGAGAACTTAACTTTTTCTTTTCTTTTTCTTTTTAATTTGTTTTTAGGTTTTTGGAAACCTCCAACCCAGAAAGCAAGTAAAGAATTCGTATTGTGATAAATCTCTCTTTCTCGATTGTTTTAGCATAGATCACTTTGACCTTATCTGTTAATATTTCTTTGACCTTATCTGTTAATAACAGGTGTTCTGTTATATGGTAAATGATCAAAAGGTAAATATTTTGACAAATTATACTTGAAGAATCGATAGTTTAGGTCAATACAATTTTGGACAATTAGTTTCCTAAAATAGATATAATAGATAATTTTCACTTAATTCTTTGGCCATTGGACCTTTTGCTGTACCATGTCGGGTATAGTTTCCCTTTTCATAAAGCATTTGTCATGCAAGTATAATTCTTGGTTCATAACAATACTTTGATGATTCTACCGTCTCTCGTTTACTTTTAAATATTTATCAATTTCAAATAATTTGATTATCTAATCGATAAATTTTTTATTAATTTCTAAAATAATATCATATTAAAATGATTATTGCTTTGATCAAAATCTGTCATGGTTACAATCGATAAATTTTGTTCTACTTTGTAAACCGGTTGTAATCGACAAACTTTCAAAGGACAGTTCTTGGTTCATAAGACTTAATTTGATGATTCTACAGCAAGGTTTTAAAGACCGAACCGCTCACTAGACTAACGGTCCGAATCCAATACAGAAAAAAAAAAAAAATTAAAAAAATTTCAGACCTTTGTCGGGCCGTAGGGACCGGTCAGACTGTCAGACTGTCGGAACCAGTCGCCAGACCGACGGTACCAGTCGCCAGACTGTCGGTCCATGACCCAGCAATACTTCATTTGTATTGAGGGTTGGAACCAAACCGATATGGTCCGGTCCCAGTCCAGACCGGTAACGCCCGATCCTTAAGACCATGTTCTACTGTCTCGCAGGTACTTTTAAGTGTTTATCAATTTCAGAATTTTTACAGTTTTATATTTAATCTAAATTTTAAATATATCTTTTATCCAATAAAATACATGTGTAGCTTTATTATTTCATCTATCTATACTATTAAGGGAAATGGGCCATCTTCTAAGTAAGTTTGCCGACTGACTACATGGAGATGGCTACAAATAGGGGTTTCAATATTGGTTCGATATGAACAAAAACTGATCAAACTAAACCAAAGAAATTTGGTTTGGTTTGGTTTTATTTTCATTATTTAAAAAAAATAGTAAAACAAATTAGTTTGGTTTGATATATGCTTAAGACATTGGTTAAACCATATCGAACCAACAATCAAATATATGTAAACCAAAAACCAAACTGAATCAAACTAGACCTAATAGTATAATATGTAGAGATATATACGCAAACGATCTTGCTCTGTCAAAAGATGCTTCTAATGGAGAATTCTACCGTATCGAACTCGGCATACTATAGACACCATTAGCCGATTGTGCAAGCATGAGATTTAATACGAAAACAAATTTGACGACTTAAATAAAAGTTCTGCACTATCCAGAGAAGCAAATGTTGTTAAAATAGACTAACTTCCATTATTCACGAAAGCGTACTTACGGTTTTTTTTCTTCTAAAACGTTATTGCTTGTTCTAGTTAACAGTTCCTCATTAGAGGTGTGCAATCATTGAAACGATCCACATGCGGGTATGAATTCATCGGTTGAGCTTGCCTTCCTCAGCCCTATGGAATTGTTGTATCACCAACACAGAGCAAGTGTTCGCAAGCAAGTCTCCAATCACCCCTAGTTCGAGACTTTCAGTACTCCATTCCTTTTCTCCTTTATGGAGCGAAGTGCTTGTACTCCTTTGGCGCCCAACCATCACAAGGTTGTAATCGTTCTCTAAACATCTAATTGCATTCATTGCCTTTAACCCATCTTGCACCATAACTTCTTTATACATGGCGCGATCGTTATAAATGGTCTTGAGCTTGAATTCATTCACGGATGCGTCATTGAGATGCCTCTCCTCATTGTCCTTGTCATCATCATCTAATAGGAATCGCAATACCGTCACCTTTACACCAGGGTGTCCACACATACGAGTCCCATATGCCAGCACTTCGCGATCGTCTTTCCCACCTAAGAAGATCACAGCCACATGATAAGAGAAGTCGGCATAGTTCATTATGGGAGTTAAACCCCAGTTCACAAGGATTCCCACCGTGCAGGGTGCATTAGCTAATACTCTAGCATTAAGGGCTCGGAAGGAGGTTGCTTTGGCACCGTGAGGGTCGTGATTCATGGAGCTGTAAGGAATGATAATGAATGATATCAACTTTTCATGAGCTAGCTTGTAAATGGCCTCTTGCATATTCTTATATGGGGCGACCATGGTGAAGGGCTGGACCGAGACGCGGCCATTTGTGTTACATGAATAGTTATTAAAAGCCGTCACAATGTGGTTAGGACGGAAGTTGGAGGTCATGGATAAGCTTTCCCTGTACTCGGCAGGGGAAAGTAGCAAGGGGGCAGCTCGGCCGATAAGCTCAACAAGGTGGAGCACATACGCGCATATTTGGTTGTCTTTAGTTGGATTGGAAGCTTCAATGAGGGTAATGATTGCATGGACATTGTCATCGTTGTGGATGCAGGAAAGGATCCGAAATTCGGTAGCATGTGGTAAGTCTTGGATTTTTCTATGAAGGTAGATCAAGGAACCATCAGTCCTTGGTGGTTTGAATAAGGTTGCCGTCAATGGTACAATAATGGCCATCAAGGCCACATTGTACACCACCAGTGTAGAAAATGCTTCGCAATCCACATACTGCAAGATCAAAATTGTCGCCTGGTTAATGTGTTATATATACAGAAGATTTTTCAGGCATTAGTTACCAAAAGATTTAATATATAACAAAAGCTGACCCCATTTTCCAGCCAAAACATATACGTGATCATTTCTACAAGTCCCTTGAAATCCATAATAAGACCGATAGAGATGGCATGTCGAAAGCTCATATTGCAATACAGGGAAGCCAACAAGGTCCCCAACAGCTTCCCCATGTATCCGACCAAGAGGACGCACTCTAATGCCAAAGATGTCTTCCAGTCATGAATCGCGAATACGTCCGTGCAAATACCAACTACAATAAAAAAGAAAGGTAATAGAAAATCCCAGAGCAAGAACTCGGTCCTCTCCACTAGTGTGGTAGCTAGAGGTGGCCCATTTGGTATGACCAACCCAAAAACCATTGGCCCATATACAACGGTTATACCTATTCCATCACCAATAGTTGCCAAAACCAACACTAAAAGTAATATCCCAACCGTGTAGGTTTCAGCTACTGGTTTTCCCTCTGGCGTTCTCTTGATTATCCATAATATTCCCGGTCGTAAAACGTATACAATGAAAGCCACAAATAAAATGCATGCTATCAAGCCATTTAGCGAGTGTTGTGAATCATCTCTATTGAATACGAGACCAGCTATGAATAGATATCCTACGGCGTCGTTGATCAATGCCGAAACCATGGCAAGTTGGCCCAGTTCAGAAGTGAGAAGGTTGATCTCATCCAAATCGTAAGCAAGAACGTGAAAGCTCGTCACCGACAAAGATGAAGCTATAAAGAATAATGTATGTATTGTGAATTTTTTAAGCTTACTGTATAGTTGGAAAATGGTGGCTGCGATGATCACCAAAGGAACAAATAGGGATACAGTGCCAATACATATAGCCTTTCTCCCAGGCTTCAGTACCTGAGTTGTGTCCACTTTCACTGTAACGGAGAAGGAGAAGTATATTGCACCTATAGTAGACATTATGTGTAAGACCTCCATTACTTCATTTCTTGGAAACACAGTAGTCCTAAACCTCGTGTTGCGACTAAGGAATGATGGACCTAAGATGATACCACCCTGTTAACCATGATAGCATCATCATCATCATCATTTGATAAGTAGTAATTTCTTCAAATTAAGGGAAAAAAAAGATCTAAATTATGTGTTTTAATTGAAATCTGTTTGTTCTATATATTACTAAGAATTTTATATATAGTTAACTTGTTCCCGAATTATTATTATTATTTTTCCTAAATTAAATTGAAGTATTAAGGAAAATTAGAATCACATGCATGAACAAGCTTACCAGGATTTTGGAGACGAATTTAGATTGTTTCAAAGGCCTGAGAAGAAAGTAGATAGAATTAGAAGTTATAAAATATAAAGTCATTTGAATCATCAAGACGGGAATGGTGTAGCCTAAAGGATTGTTGCCTTTCTCCCAAATGCCTCTGGAGTGTTCTAACTTCCCTCCATAGCACACAGGGTCATAATTTTCTATGATATAACATGGCATTGTCTTTTCTCTGAAATTATTTGGCATTGTTCCCAACTTGTAGTTTCTCTGTCTAAGATTCAACGGAAGAAGAAAGAATAAGAAGAAAAAAAAAACAAAAAACAGATGAGAAAGCTGAACTAAATGCGTTATAATAGATAACAAAGTAACAAACATCCCAATTCTGTAATGCTGGCATGCATTTTCCTGTTTTCTCTAAAACAGCTTCTCTAAACTAGAAGCTGTTTTCTCTAAAACAGAAGCTTTTAGTAAGATTTGGGATAGAATTGATGCAAATGTTGTATATCGCTAGGCGTTCGTTGTATAATAGTAGGGGTGCAACTCCGTTCGGTTTGGGTCGAGTTAACCTCAACTCAACCCCAAACCAATCTCCTTGAAGCTCAATCCAAACCCAACCCAACCCGATTTGAAACCCAAACTATAAAACTTAAACACCAAACCGATTTTATTTTATAAGCCTTAATTTAACCGAACCCAAACTTTAATTTCGGATTGGTTTGGGACGGGTTAATTGAGATTGATAATCACAATCACAACTTGAATCATATATTTGAACTAAAACCAACCTAAACAATGTGCAAAAATTGATAACAAGACTTCTTTAGAGAGAGCAGAAGTTTAGAGGGGTATTTATAAACCCTAAATTTAAAATTTACATACTTCTAATATATATATATATATATTTCAACGTAGAGGTATCAATTGGTTCCGTCTAAACCAAAAACTGAAAAAGTCAGTTTCGTGCTTTTTTTTTTTTTTTTTTGGTTTGGTTATGGTTTGAAAAAAGAAAAACCGAATTAATTTGATTCGATTTTGGGTTAAGAATTCAATTAAACTGAACCGAACTTGTATTTTAAATACATGTAAACCAAATCAAACCAAAGTAAACTAAACTATATGAGCATATGTATATGTATGTGTCTTTGTTTTGTGTGTTGGAGAATTCTACTATGCCGACCTCGGCATAGTACCAACTGATTTATTAATAGTTTGAGATTTTTTATAAAATAATTGATGGCTTATATAAAGTTTTTCATTATGTAGATAAGAAAATGTCGGCACCGTACCTAGACTAACTCGTTGTGTGTATGTTTGCATTTAGTAGATAAAATTAATAGCATTAATTTTATCAAATCCAACCAAATCAGACCGAAAGTCATTGACTTTTTTCGATTTAGATCACTAATGTTCATTCGGTTTTATATGTCAGTTTTTATTTCAATTCAGTTCGATTTCTAGTTAGAAAATTCTACTATGCTGACCTCGGCATAGTACTGATCTATTGTTGTAGATGAGAAAATGTCAGCATCATAGACTCAATCTTTTCAGTTTAGTTCGCTAAATATCATTTAGTTTTAGTTTGACCACTAAATTTAGGCAAATTCTATTATGCCAACGTCACCAACTGATTGTTAATGTTGAGATTTTATATAAAAAATAAAATAAAATAAAAATAAATAAATAATTAAAAGGATAAATACAATTACCTCCTTGAGGTATGTGCAAATTGCAATGACCTTCCTTCACATCTTTAAAATAATTGAAGGGAGCTTCTGTCTATAAATTAGATGGAAATTGCTGAAGTCAGCCAAATTAAAGACAAAACTGCTCCTTTTTAAATTATAAGATTTAAAAGTATTATTATATCTTAAAACATGGGAGAATTCTATATTATAGGATATGCTCCGGTTAGCTGAAACAATCACGAGGGCAAAATTATAATTTTTTTCTCACATAAATTACTTTATGAGAGCAAAATTACTTTGTTTCAGTTAAGAGCAAAATTGTAATTTTTCTCACATAAATTACTTTCTCACATAAATTACTTTATGAGAGCAAAATTACTTTGTTTCAGTTAAGAGCAAAATTGTAATTTTTCTCTCACATAAATTAGTTTATGAGAGCAAAATTACTTTGTTTCAGTTAACAGAAGTATATCCTGTTAGCTTGTTAACAGGGAATCCGCTCTCCTAAAACAATATACCTTCTTCCGATCCAATCACATTCTTAACCGGTCGATTGAACAGTAACCTTTTTAGCCAAGCTATTCGGTTCTTTACATCTCGTTTGGATCCTAGAACACCATCAGACATTAGTGCTTCACCAATGATGATGGTATTGGCTAAAGGGGTTGAGCTCAGTGGGAAGTCTTTCATATGGATGATTCGGCGGGAGTGGTTGGTTGCCGGAAGGATTTGAATCAAGAACGACTGAGAGAAAGCAAGGCTTGTTAGTGCATGAATGGGCATATCCTAGTTAGAGATTCTTTCACACTTGTGACTGGAGCTTTTTGAGTCACTGTGAGTGAAATTCGGTGTTGGCGAACTTGACCCAAACCATTGGCTGCAGAGCAAGCTTATAATGTGAAGATGTCGGTGGAGGAGATGGGGTTTGTTTGGAGTTGGCAAGAGGATCGCATAAAAGCATTGATGGGGAGGAGGTGAAGAGGACTGTATAGGTGGTGATGGATAATAATAAATATGAGAAAGGAGAGGATATGAACAGGAGAGCAGTTGGGGATGCAGAGAGTTTTAGAGATGCAGTGAGGGAGTATCAAGGATCTGCAGTGAGGGAGGATCAAGGATAGGGGGAAATAGGGGATCTTCAATTAAGGCACTTGGTGATTTTGTAAGAAGCCTTCTCTTAAACGGATAAGCAATTTGGTATCATTGGTAAAGTTGTTTTAAAGTTGGCCCAATGCCATAATTGTGAACTATGCATTTGTGCTTTGGAGATGAGTGTAAATTATTGGTTTTCTGTATAGGACGGGTACTGTTTTTGTTAACTACTCTGCTTTTAGTTTACAGTTAACTAAAAACAGAGCATTTTTTTTTTTGAGAGAGAGAGAGAGAGACAGCGAAAGAGAGAGACTCTGGTTATATATAATATAGAGAAGATGAATGGCTACATGAGTGTAGATGTGAAAAATGGTAAGGGCAGATAGCCCAATAACAGTCCGCCACGTATTAGGACTATGGCCGACAGGTAGCAAGATCCCCATTGATACTTATGGGTATAACCCTCAGGAACTTTCTAAGGAAGAACCCCGGTTGATTCAAGGAATTGGTTCAAGGAATATACGACCAAAATATAGATATAGGGAGAAGGTAGTGCATTACCGTGATGACCTGTTATTACATAAATCACAGGACGATCAACACTACAATGAATATGCAATGAAGCTAATATCAATAGGTGCTCCACAGCGGGATGCCAGGCGCCTTTACAGCAAGATGCCGATGCATAAATGTCACGCCCCGATCTCCGTGTACCCGAATTCCTAGGTGGGATGGCATGAATCTCGAGTTGCAACCTTCGGGATCCATTTCTGGACCGCGGATCGACATCAACAAACCAAGCAAGTATGAAATAAATGCTGATTTTATTCCATTAACAGAGTAGCGGAAGCA
>JAUPMG010000013.1:16310143-16332440 GCA_031762675.1 Pachysandra terminalis | reverse complement strand
GCAGTGAACCTAGATTATCGAACTCATGACACATTGATTGATTGCATGATTAGATAAGAATGTGAATGTATTTATCAGATGTTAAATTCATGATATTGATAACATGATTATATGAAGCATGGTTGTATGTATGAAAATGATGCATTGCATTGTCGCACGACCATATGAAAACCTGTTTATTCTTTTACATTAGTATTATTTACTTGCTGGGTCGTGTAGCTCAGGCCTTTGGCCCTAAAAATTTCAGGTAGGAGATTAAGGACTGGGATGTTAGCTTCTGGATGCGACTCAGTCACATGGTGAGTTAATTCTAGAATTACTATATATGATTCAAATACGTTTCGATATGATTGATATGCAATTAAGTTTTATGTATTTTAATTACATTGTTTGTTCCGCTGCGAACCTATTTTAGATTGTAGGTTTTCTTTGAGTAATTAGCGTGTGTGGTACCACCCCCTTAGTTAGTAGCAAGTGAGTGTTCGGATTGGGGGTGAGAGTATTGACTTGGAATTCGGGACTACCCTCGTGCTGACACGAGTGGTGTCTTGGAATTCGGGTCGTGACATGTAGGATCTTAACCACGAGTAGCAGAGACAGCCAAAAAGTTTTAGGGATAAATAATTAGGGGATTGCTTAAAGAGGAGAAAGAATGGAGATTTGTTACGTGTGGCCGGAGATGGCATTCGATTGATGAGATAAACTGCAGCTTGAAAGGCTAGGGACCAATATTTGAGGGGAATAAAAGCTTGTGAAGCAATGTGAGAGCAGTTTCAACAACATGACGATGTTTTCGCTCAGTCGTGCCAATGTGTTCAGGGGTATGTGGTGGGGATTTGAGATGTTGAATTCCCACCCGAGAGAGGAAGTGACCGAGACCAGTGGCTTCGCCACTTCCATCTTTATAGATGATTTGAATTGTTGTAGAGAAGTAATTCTCAACAAGAGATTTGAAGCGTTCAAACACTGTAGTGACATCAGATTTGTTTTTGAATGAAAAAGCCATGTATATTTCGTAAAATAGAGAAAGTTATCAAAATAAATGAGAGGGGCGTGGCCCCAAACGTTAATAAACAAAACTTCCAGAGGTCTAGAACAATTTAAAGAAGAAGCACCAAACGGAAGTTTATGGCTTTTATTACATAAGCAAGCGTTGGATGAAGTAGAAAAAGAGCTTGATTTAGATAATAGAAGCTTGTGAGATACAATGATTTGATGGAGGATTTTGGAGGACGGATGATCAAGACGACTGTGCCAGAGGTTGAGAGTTGTTGATGGAGGGCGTGTCATGGTTGTCATGAGAGCCGAACGTTGTGGTGAGATGGATGGTCTGGTCACTGACGTTGGCCACTCATACACGTTCCCTTTACTCTGGCCACGCACCAAGGATGCTCCCGTAGTGAGATCTTTCACAAGAAAGTAATTAGGAAAGAATTCAATGGATGTGTTATTGTGAGAACATAATTGAGAAATAGAAAGGAGATTCTTCTTGATATTAGGTGCACACAAAACATTATTAAGTTTAAAGGTGGAATCACAAGAATTAATAGTAAATCTTAGGAGAGTAATGAGAACATTATTACCATCTCCAACCATGATGTCTTCATTACCACCATACTCAGAGTGAATAGATAGATTCTGTAAGTTCGAGGTGATGTGATGAGAAGCCTCGAAGTCAACTATCCAACCCGACTGACCATCTGCAGTGTCATGAGTTGTAAAGTTGGCTTGCGGTGAAGGACGAGATCGGCATACTTTGGTAACATGGCCAAGCTTATCACATAACTGACAAACAACACGAGGTTGGCTTCCGTTGAAAGTAGCTCACTAGTTCTGGTTAGACGAGTAACCTTGAGTGTATGAACTGTTGGAATAATTCTGGTTTCCACGGTTTCCATGAGTATTTTGTTCGAATTGATTCCCATTGTTCATGTGATAGCCATTGTTGTTTCCTCCGTGGTTTGACTGTCTTCGAGAGGTATTGAAGTTGCCATTTCTGTTCTTCTTGTTGTGTTGTTTCTGTGAGTATTGAACTGGGATGGAGAAGGTTTCTTTTGTCATGCCTGAGTGCTTGAGATTGGTTTCATAGTCTAGAAGCTTTTCAAACAGTTCTTCGAAGGAGATGGGTGACTCTCTAGCACGTAAAGCGGCTTTAATTTCTTTGTAATCATTTGTGAGATCATTGAGTGTGTGAACTACGATTTCTCCATCACTCAGATCATGCCCAATCATAGATAGATCATCAATAATGGTTTTAACAGATTGCATAAATTCAGAGATGCTCTTTTTTTCTTAACTAACCTTGGTGAGAGAATCAATAAGACCAAACATCCGAGTGTTGGATTTGTTGGCGTATGTTGTTTTGAGTTTGTGCCAGGCTTCCTCAACGGTTTTGCATTGAGACAATCGAACCTGTTGATCCAGTGACAATCGTTTGGATGGCGAGACGTAGCAGTCGATCTTGACGAATCCTGGTTTTGTATTCTGGATCATTGACTGGTGGGCATGGATGAGTTCCATCCACGTATCCCATGAGATCACAACCGAGAAGAAGATTAGTCATCTGCGAACTCCACATTGAATAGTTTCCTCCTATAGAGAGTTTTTGAGGTATGATTGTGGTTGTGTTGATTGTAATAACTAGACAAGGAGGAGGATTTGAACTGCTAGACATAACCGTGACTTCTTCTGATTCAGTCATGGCTGAAAAGAAAGAGGCGTGGAGAAGAAGGAGCCCTAGGGCTCTGATACCATATAGAGAAGATATGATTTGGTTGTAAAATGATATGTTTGTATTCAAGATATTACATGGCTATTTATACAGGTAAACTACCAATGATAGAAAAGGAAACTAAACCTAGATATGGACTAAATATACACAGACATGGTTAGGGAGTGATACAAGGTAATTACAACTTGAATATAGGACTGTTACCATGTATTTACACCAAAGAATCAATGTGGCTTGATTGGAGTAATAGACAATATTGACCTATCATTAATAATTTTTTAGTATTTCCATTTATGAAGTTAATTTTACTTTAAAATTTATATATAATAAGGTCCTTTAGGAGATCTAATATAATTTTTTATATAATTAAAAGGGATTATAAATAAATTTAAATAAAATATAATATAATATAATATAATTTTATTATATTATATATTTTTTAATATAGAAGTGACAGGACTGTTAAATATCATATTTTCTTTGTATTATAATTTTAACTATAACATATATTATAAGATCAACCTTCACGTGCAATGCAGGTGTACTTTTGCTAGTAATATATATATGTGTGTGTGTGTGTATAAATATTTAATACAAAAAATAGTGTTAACTTTGTGAAATCAACTCAAACCGAACTGAAAATCGAATTTTCCAGTTTTTATTTCTATATGCTTTGATTTTTGATTTAGTCAAATGTAATCAACTTTCATTTTTTTTTTTTTTTTGTTCTATTTTGTAGTCTATTTTAGCTCAGTTTGGTTTAGTTTGGTCTTAGTTTCACCAAACCAAACATTGAACTGTCAGATGTGTATTTGTGTCTAGATGATTGACATGAATACCAGCATCACAGCTTACGTCTCCTGTGTTCATACGCAAATCCTCTACATCATATGCTCTTTATAACAGTGTGTAGTACTTTCTCTACAAATGAGTAAGTGTCACGTCGTTGCAGAGGGGAGCGGATCTTTTATGAGCAGAAGTCCTGTGAGTGCCCTGTGGTGTAGAGGCAACTCCCAAGAGCGGGGCTCACCAAAATTGCACCCAAGGGGCAAAAATACCATTTTGCCCTTGGGTATTGTCTCTACACCACAGGGCACTCACAGGACTTCTGCTCACAAAAGATCCTGGCCCGTTGCAGAGACACATGTTTATTTAGACTTTAACTTGGGTTAAAGTCTACCAAGTTTTCCAAGTTTAACTTGATTTAACTCTAACGATGCATGCGTTCTCTATAACGACGTGGCACTTTCTCATTGGTAGAGAAAGTGCTACACATTAAAACAGAGAGCACGTATTGCAGATGATCTGAACCAATAACCAATAAATATACTTTTTATAAATCTTCTCTTAAGTTTAAATATAACTTTGTTATTTGAGGTTTATTACTTCTCTTAATTTGCTTCATGGAGATGGCATACATTTTTCTTTTGTGCTCTCAAATTATACCTAACAGATCTTCTGCCAATTACTCTTCAGCAGTAATTTGAGTTATCAAAGGTCTGAAAATATCCAGCATTTGTATAAAGGAATCTCCGAAATAGAATGAGATGACCAAACTGAAGATTGTATTTGATACCGCACAATCAAACTTATAAATAATCAGTTAAATATATTGACTAATTTTATGTATGTCATTGTTTTAGAATTCTAATTAGTAACATATGAGTAAAAAGAGGAGCCCACAACCTATCATCTTACACCAATCACCAACGTCAAACAAAAACAAAAAATAAAAATAAAAATTATTTTTTTAAGAGACTACAACATATATATTATATATTTTCCTAAAAGTTTGGAGGACCATGGCTACTAGGGATGGCAATGAGCGGCGTAAACCAGTATTCCGCCCCACCGTGTTTCTAATGGTTAGAGTTTGGTAACCTGTAAGTTAGATTAGGATTCATTTTGATGCTATGGTATTTTCTTGTTTTTTCCAAAACAAATGCTTGAAAGAGTACGTACTTAATCTCTAGTCATATCACTGGGAGTTGAAATTGTCTGTTGCGCAATCTATGTTATGTTGCGCAACTCTATTGCTTCTTCGCAAAAGCAGGACCCACATGGATACACGTGATGATTGTACACATGTGGATCCCTCTGTTTAGGAGACGCATAATAGTAGGGCTGCAACTTGGGTCGGTTTGGATTGGAAAATGCAACCAGATTTAAATCGTTTCGATTTTGGGTGAGAGCATCGGGTAACTCAAACCAACCCGAAATCCAAATCAAATTAACCCAGTTTATAAAATGCTTATATATATATATATATATATATATATAGGGTTTATAGATACCCCTCTAATCTTTTTTTTTTTTAAATAAGCTCCTTTGTCTTTAAAATAATCCCCTTGACATAAAGACCAGGGCTCATTCGAAATTCATTGTCTTTCATCAACACGATTAAACAAAGAGGAAGAATGTGGAGTTAGGATTTTGTAACTTTCTCTTCACAGTTCCATACTCAATTCGGCGACAACAGTGACGACGATAGCTATGTTAAGGTGTAGGTAGGCCATTCTCCTCCCCATATATCACCCCCTCTCTCTCTCTTTCTCTTCAATCAATCATGGCTCCTTTTGTAAAGAAGATGATTGTGATTCTCATATAACCGGACTATGTGGTATTTGAAGTTTGAACTAATTAGACCAACCTGAAATTGCACCTCTTGATTAGATCACGGCTCCCTCCCCAAGTGGTTCAAAATTTAAATCCATAAAAAAGAATTCGTAGGATCCAATCAACCCAACCCAAACCAACCCGAAACTACAGTTTGGGTTGAAATGGGTTTAGGGTTTTAAAAAAAATTTCCGTTTGGTGTTTGAGTTTCAAAGTTCGGATTGGGTTGGGTTTGGTTTGACCTCAAGGAGATCGATTTAGAGTTGGGTTAAGGACAACCCGACCCAAACCGATCCAACTTGCACCCATACATCAGAGTTCCGCAATATGGATATTGGGCACATTTTAAATTTACAGCAATACCCTTCGTAGAATCGAAAAATCACGGAACTACAAGGGGATAGAGAAAGAAAGAGAAGGAGATCCCAAACACTTGGCTGAGGAACTTCCTCTGGTTTTACAATTTGCATGAACTGAAAAAATAATAAGGGTTTAAAGGAAGAAGAGATGGAGTTAAGTTTACAGAGAGAGACGTTGCAGGAGAGAAGAAGCCATGGCTTCCTTCTCTGTCAATTCGTTACCTCTTCCTCCTTCCCAACCTCGTAAACTCTCAGAAGCTTCTCTCCTTCATGGATGCTTGAAGCCCATCGTCGTCAATGGAGATCCTCCCACTTTTGTCTCTGCTCCAGGCCGTCGTATCGTCGCCGGTGAGTTTTCTGCTCCAGTACCTCTCTCTTTCTCTCTGCTTGACTGTCTTCAGTTCAATCAATTGTTGGTAGTTTCTATAAATGATTTTAGTTGCGTTTATAAAAGAAATCTTGTGGTGAATTTCCCGTTAAAGTGTTCTATTTTGCCTCCTCATTTTGAATTTAAGAATTCCCAATTTTTTTTTTCCGACCTTTACTTTAAATTGCATGGACAAGTCACGTAAAGTTGGTTTTTTTTTTTAGTTTGCTGAAATTTGCTGGTTAAGTATTCTGCAATTTAGGTTATTTTTACTGAAATCAACATTAAGCAGCTCATTCTTTTCCCATTCTACTGATTGCTTATCTTTTTTTCTTTGGAGTTTATATATCATAAATGCTGTACTACTCTGTGTGTGTGTGTGTGTGTGTAATTAAGGGGTGCCATGTTGATTGGAAGGTTCGAATTTAAAAAATTAGAAAATAAAAAGCCTCCACCATGTGTGTGTGTGTGTGTTTCGAATTTAAAAAATAAAAAAATAAAAAGCCTTGACCATGTGTGTGTGTGTGTGTGTGTTTCGAATTTAAAAATAAAAGAATAAAAAGTCTCCACCATGTGTAAGATAGAGCCCTTACAATGTGGACATAGTTCGAAAAAATAAAAATCTAAGATGTAATGAAGGATAGAGAATCTAGAACTTGGAATGCCTGGCATATTGGTCATTGGATTTCATCCCCATTAATGTAAGATTTAAGTTGCATTGTCAAGTTTTATTCCATTTTCTTTTTAATTTAGAGCCTGCATGGTTAAAGTGTTTCTGAGAACTTCCAGTTGTTACGTAGAATTGTGTAATTTGAAGTTGCTTTTCGACGTGATAGAAAATAGTCTTATAAATCTGTCCGATGGATGTTTTAACGTGTAATGGTATCCTGTTACTACTATATCAAACATGCTGTTCATTTTTTTTAATTTTCTTAATGAAAATCTTAAGTGGTCTAATATCAGTTCTGATTGTTTAATTGGAGATTTGCATGGAGACCTTGCACAAGCGAGATACGCACTTGAGATAGCTGGTGTTTTAAGTTCTGACGGTCAAGACTTATGGACTAGCGAAGAAACGGTATGCATTCTATTCACATAGTGAAGAAACCTATGGAATACAAGTGAAATAATGTTTATTAATTTGAATTCTCTTTTGTAATTAGTTTCTGAATGCACAAGGCTTATGTCTCTGTAACTGAGCAGAGAAACCCAAGATTGATTATTCAAAGTACTCACAATGTATATTTGAGTGCATATAGAGTATTTTAATCGTATTGGAAGTTTTGTAATCTATGATTTCAAAACTCTTGAGTTGGGAACAAGGGAAATATAGGATGCTGTATTTCTCGCTGAAACATGTCAAAGATGATCCATTAATTATGTATTCTAGGTATTGGTTCAACTTGGAGATATTTTTGATCAAGGTGAAGATGAAATTGCTATTTTATCCTTATTGCGGTCATTGGAACTTCAGGCAAAAGCTAAAGGCGGAGCAGTTTTTCAGGTTTGTGCTACTGAGAACAAAAGCAGGATTTTTTTTTCACAGTTGCATGATTATGGTATTGTGTCGGATTTTAATTTGTAGCTTGCAATGTTCTATATCGTTTTATTTTTCCTTTTCAATCTAAATAGTCAAAATACATCATCATTGTTGTGAACTTTTACCCAAAAAAGAAAACCAAAATCACTGTTGTGAAAAATACCTACTTCCAAATGGTTGGAATCGGAAGAATGGATCCTATTCTGCCATTCCATCCTATCAAAAGCTACATCTTCAGTTAGACATTGTACTTTCAAATGACCTTCCTGCACCCTTCTAAATCCTTTAAGTTCATCAATTCTCGTAGTTGTCATTGGTCTTTTGTCTGACAGAAAATGAAGTCTATATAAGAAAAATCCAAGACATGAGTTTTATGTTGGTGCATGGATTAAGTTGGTGAATATTGCATGATTGTCTTCCACATTTAAATCATAAGATTACAAAAAATTCTCTGGAGTCTGTTATAAGAACTGTCCAAAATTGTGGACTTAATCTAACCACTTCAATGAACTTTTATATTGTTATATGTACAATATCTTTCCTGTGTTTCGTTTTAGCATGCTGATTGATATTAGGTAAATGGGAATCATGAAACCATGAATGTTGAAGGAGATTTTAGGTACGTTGATCCTGGGGCATTTAATGAGTGCGCTGAATTCATGGAATACTTTGACGGTTTTGAAGGTAATTGGGATGAAGCTTTTGTTGGTTGGGTTGGTGTATCTGAAAGGTGGAAAGAAGATCGTAGGATGCCCCAAAGTTATTGGGGTCCATGGAATCTAGTGAAGGTATTGATATTCTCTAGTTTATTTTGTTTTCTCTGTCTTCTTGTTTTTCATGAGGATTTAGAACTCATTGTTGTTGTTGTTAAGTACATGAGTTCATTCTTTGGTTGAACGGAAGATATTTTGGTTGGTTGCTCATTGGCAGCTTCAAGAGGATAGACTGCTAAGCATTCAGTGCCGTTACCAAATATCTTGCTCATTGTTTTTTGAAAAAGCCCAGACATCTGATTTTCTCACTTCAAAATTTTATGAGTTGCAAAAGGGCATATATTTATATGCATAATCCTATTTTCAATTATAATATGGGGAAAATTAGGTAAAATACTTGTGTTTTACCATATTTTCTTCTGTTCCATTAGCCATATTATGTGATATGCTTGTTTCATTATAGATTGACATTTCTGGTGGCATTTATTTATTTATTTATTTTTTGGAGTTTGTTGTTTTGCAGTATCTCTAGCACTCCTAGAGTTATATGCATTCGGCCATTTTCCTTATCTTTTCCATTAAGATTTTCAATATTTATGTTGAAAAACTTGTGCTCATCTTAGGACAGAGGCAGAAGGGGGTGATAGCAAGGTCAATCCTCTTAAGACCTGGGGGTCCATTGGCACGCCATGCTGTTGTCCTCAAAGTTGATGACTGGATCTTCTGTCACGGTGGTCTTCTTCCTTATCATGGTGAAAATAATATTTCATTTTGAATGGATCTATTTTGGTTTTATACTGTTTAAACATTTTGTAAGAAGCGTATCCTTCTGTCAATGGTAATGCCTGACAAAGCTGCTGTACTTCTTCCACAGTTGGATATGGCATCGAGAGGATGAACAGGGAAGTATCTCATTAGATGAGAGGTCTCAGTGAAATTGATAGTAGTCCTGAAATACCTTTCATAGCCACCAGAGGTTATGATAGTGTTATTTGGAGCTGCTTTTATTCGAGAGATCCGTCAGATTTAGACGACTATCAGACAAGCCAGGCAAGTAATTTTTATTATAAGAGAGCTGATATCTTTTTCACTTGATGTGTCACGGTTTTGGGAGATCTTGTATTCTCTGCATGTGTTCAAAAATCCAGTGATTTGGCTTAAAACCTGATGAGCTGCTTAGTTGAGCCCAAGCGTAGTATGAAGTTCCAAAGACTTGGTGAGCATCTGGTCTTCTTTAAATTGGCAATATCAGTCTATGAATTAGGTGAATTTTTCACCGCTTGACTAAGTCATTGGTTAAGTTTGGATGTTTTTAACGAAAATAGGATTTGCTTAGGAAATGACGTTTCAAGCCATTGTGTATGATCCCTCTATTTGATTGCCTCATTTTATAATTCGTCCAAAGTGGACTACTCAGATTCCCAAGTCTTGAGTTCTTGAACATCGTATTACATTATTCTGTGTCTCTCTGAACTTGCATATGCCTATCAGGTACGCTCCATTCTTGAAGAGACATTGCAAGATGATGGTGCCAAGGCAATGATGATGGGCCATACTCCTCAAACTGCTGGAGTAAATTGGTACTAGTCCTTTCTTCTGAGGATTGAGAGTTTGCCAGTTACTGATGCAGATATCAAGATTTGTTTTTAAAGTTATGAGCTCTTTACATTTATCTTTTGTGATTTAGTTGATTTTTTTTTCTCCCATTCTGTTGCAGTAAATATAATTGTAGTGTATGGCGTATTGATGTGGGCATGTCCAGTGGAGTATTTAATTCGAAACCAGAGGTAAGCTATGTAACTTATATAGGTCTACTTAAATGCGTATCAACTTGGAATGTTAATTTGTTTGCGTAGATTATTAGATTTGTCCAAACGTAATTCAACTTTCACTAATGAGTTTTAACTTTGATTGACCAGGTTCTAGAAATAAGAGATAATACAACAAGAGTAATAAGCAGCGAAAGGGACATATTAAGTGAACTTCAGGATGTTGACTATACATAGGGACTACTATTATTAACACACAAGGTATGATCTATGAGAATATGCTGTTTTGTTCATTGACCTGTTACTGTGAAGTAAAATGAGATGCTTTAATCACTGTCCACGGACTGAGATACACTTGGCTAAAAAATGCCTGGAGTAGATACAGCTTTGATGCAGTACTCTCTTTTGGAATGACTAGATCCCAAGTTCAAAATAAGAGTAATTCAATGAGAAATACGACTATCTCAACTAGGGGTGGAACTTGGGTTGGGCTAACCCAAACCGACTTTGGGTTGGTTTGGGTTTGGTTTTTTATCACTTTGGGTTGAGAAAAGCCAATCCAAATTAATTCGGTTTGGTTTTGGGTTAGGGCTACAGGTAACCCGACCCAACCTAAAACCCAAACCAAATTAACCCAATTAATAATATGCATATAATATATATGTAAATGTTAGAATTTAGGGGATTCTTAAAACCCCTCTAAATTTTACAATTTAAGTATTTGCATATTGTTCAAGTTGCTTTAAGTCCAATTATATGACTCAAGCTATGATTGTGCTTATCAACCCCAATTAAAGCGACCCAAACCAACCCGAAATTGCAGTTTAGGGAATACAAAATAAAATCGGTTTGGTGTTTGGGTTTCATAGTTCGAGAATTGTTCAAAATGGGTTGATATGATTCTGGAAAGATTAGGGGTCGCTTTGTCCAAAATGGGTTGATATGATTTTCTGTGTTAAAGTGTGTTCGCTTATCATATAGCAGTTCTTCTTAAAGTTTCCTTTTTAAAAACTTCAAAATAACTGTTATAGATTGCAAGAGCCCAGATCTTGATGAAGTAGTTTTAATTGACGAATACCATTTTTAAGATAAACTTTTGGGTTTCTACTGTTATGTCATGTTAAACGTATTTGCAGGTAACACAGAAAATGGTTTTCAGCTCATGTTCAAGGAGCCTAAATGGTGAATAGCATCTCCATCATCCACCTGAGATGCAAGAACATGAGAAGTGTGCTGTAATGAAATGCTTTGGTTATGGTGAATTCAAGAAGACTGCAAAGAGAAGTAAAGCGGCGGAGCATTCGATGTCTGAAATGCAAGATTATGTCAGGTCAGCACTTGATGCAGTGACCAGATTTGGTGATTGACTTAATTGTTTCAGCATATCTTACAACTTTTAGTTAAATATTATACATGAGATATAGGAGAAATTATCAAATAAAAATCAAAAGGAAATGTCTGAATCATATGTGTATTGTCACATTGTATAGATTAAATCAAACAGCAACATCCTGTCCTCATAAAGGATTCCATATGATCTTCTTCCTTATCTTTTGTTTGTTTCTTTTGTTGTTGGTCTTGTTATTGTTGTTGTTGTTGTTGTTGTTGTTGTTGTCGTCGTCGTCGTTGTTGTTATTGTTGTAGGATGGCATAAAACCAAAGCATGAAAAATTAAAGGAGTACTTTTGTCAACTAAAAAGAACCAAATATGAAGAACAAAATTACATTAAAGATTTCCACATTTTCAGTAACAAAATGGACCCAAAAAAAAAAAAAACAAGTAAACAACAAACTGGGTTCCCTTAGTGTAGTGACGATGAAGTTGTTGATTCATCATGAAAAGAAGATATCGGCATAGAGGAGTTCATTCCATGCATCAGGAACTCCAGGAAGGCACCAATGTATACAATCTGAGTAACTACTGGGGTCAGATAGCTGCTCTTCAGTTAAAGGCTCCCATTGTTTTCTGTAAATGGAAGGGTGACCTTCTTTCCGGTACTCCGATAGCTGGGTGATGTTGAGCATCTGCACGTTAACTCCTCTGAGCTTTAGTTCATCGATTGCTGCCTCGACCAATTGCATCACATTGGAGTCCGATCCTTTGCCCCAGTAACCCTCTTTTGTAATCAGCCGTGTCTCGTTGTAACAGTTTTGGTTGCTAGCCATTCCCCATTCTTCACCCCTACATTATTACATTTTGTAGTTAAAGTCTAAAGAAAGTAACAGAAGGCTTGCAACGGGGCGAGTTTTGACAAACCCTAATCCGTCCTTAAAGGAGCTCCCTAATACCAAATCCGCTCCTAACCCTATCGAGACGGGGTGGGTTAAACCTGTTTGCAAGATATATTAAATTTAAAATATATATATATATATATATATATAGGTGAATGGCAACGGGGCGGGTTGAGTCAAACCCAAATGAACTTATGGGTTACTAAATCCTAACCATTAGGGACGATGTAGGATGGTTATCCCTACATATAATTGGACAAAATTGATGATTTGGGCTTAAGAACCCACATATATATTAAGTTTTAGGGATGCTAATTGCGGGTCGACCCAGCACGAATTTTTTTGTGCTGACTGTGCTTCATGCCGTGCCTAATTTTTGTGCCCCGAGACCGGCACGGCATGGGGCACGATTATTATTGTGTCGGGCAGTGCTGTGTTGGGTTGGGCTTCATGCTTTGCCTATATTTTGGGCAAAAATTGAATCGTGCCTAGGCCGATTCGTGTATGGGTTGAATCAAGCCGTGCTGTAGGCCATGACTCCAGGCTCGACACGGCACGATAAGGCCTGTCATGCCATGTCGTGTCTTGGTACGACCCAAATCGTATCAGGCCGGGCCGGACCAGCACTTGCGTCCCAACCCGTTTGTACATCCCTATGTGAGTTGTTTTGAACGGTTTGGACCCAGAAACTCATGGGTCCCCATTCACCAACCAAAAAATCATCTCACCGTTGGTGTGTCGGTGACATGCTAAGGAAGAACAGCCGAGTCTTGGTACGGTTCACATGGACTTCCAACCAATCCGACCATGTCTTGAGAGCCATTTCATAGCTACGCAGCATCTCCATCTCTTTAAGGACTCTATCCGAGCTTTCGAATGATCCCCACCTGAACATCAAACCACCATTCTTTTCACATTTCAGTACTGCATTAATACTTAACTCAGAATAATAAGTCCTTCCTAATTAACCAGGTTTATAGAATAACCAGTCAAGCTAAACGCAACAAAATCCAGTTCAACAGAGGGTTGGAGGAATTTCCTTTCTACTTACAAGACCTTCATTCTGGGCCTTCTCCACCAAAGGTAGGAGTTGAAGACGAGCACGTCGGCGTCCGTCCAGTGTCGAGCATGTTTTTCGATTGCCTGAACCCTAACAATCCTATCCGGTAACCGGTGGTTCACCGGATCGTCTGAATTGGATTCCACAAGCAGGGGAGCCCAATAGAATTCAATCGATGCATTGTATTCCTATATTATATCATATTTTTAGTATTTATTCGAGATTAGATCCTGTGACCTCTTTTATACAAAAGTAAACTTGTGAATAACTAACCAGTGCCTTAAAGGTGATCAAAGAGCCATTGTTATGCATGGACTTGAGCGAGAGAGGGATGGAAGACTCGACAAGGCACACCATCGAAACCCATTGTCCCCGGTTAAGCGAATCGCCGACGAACACAAGCCTCTTCCCCCTAAGCTTCTCAAGCAATGCTGTGGCATTGAACCTTGTTAACATGAAACATCACACAAACTCAAAAAAAACACCATCAAACACAGCATATATGATGAAAAAAAAAAATATACATTTGATGAGATTTTCTTGTTCTTAGTCATACCTAGGGAGGTCACACCGGTGCGGTTGCCACCTCCAATTCTGGTAGCTCAAGTCCTTCCTCCCAAACTTCTCACACGCCAATTGATCGGACATAAACGAGCATTGCCCCTCGGAGTATAACGGATACGACGAGTTGTCGAGCACCCATTTGCCCGAAAACAAATTGCACCTAGATGGCAAGTCGCAGGAGCCGTTAGACATCACCGGACTATTGTCCGGTAACCATCCGCTCTTTCGCCGGAGAAGGAGAGTGGCAACGAGTAGGGTGACCACCAGGAGGGCTATAAGAGAGTGAAAGCTGCCTCTGATCCCCCATGCCCCAGGAACAATGGGGTGTTTCTTGGCCATAAACCTTTACAATTTTACATGATCAGGAGCAAGTCTGTTTCTCTCTTTTTTAAGTTTCAGTGAGGTTGGTGATCATCATTTTGCTTGAATTTTTTTGGATAAACCAAAAGAGTACTGGAACTTGACGTGCAGGTTTGCTTCGGATTATTTAAGAAAAAAAAAAAAAAAAGAATTGTATTACTTGGATAGGGAGAGACTGAAATACCCATATATCCAATATTTGCAGTGTTTAATCAATGAGGGTATTTTCGTAACTTCATCTGAACTATTGCTATATATCTCAACTTTAGTATTCGGTCAAGAGTAGTTGACCTCTCCATATCCAACTTTGTTGTTGTTATGGCTGACAACGAGCCGAACTAGTTCGGCTCGGGCTTAGGCTCAGTTCACATATATGATCTGAGCTTGAGCTTTATAATAGTATCGTGGCTTGGGGCCGGATCGGTCATAGCCAATCTCAATATGGATCGAGCAGTACAACCGATCTAATGGTCGGTCCACTCAATCCAGTGTTTTTTTTTCGTTTTTTTTTTTTTTAATTTATAAAGTGAACGGTCCGGACCGATATCGATTTAGACCAATCCCGACCTATACCATCCGTCCCCCAGACTTCAAAGTTCAAACCTTGAGTCAGAGCCAAGCTTGGCTCATTTACACCCTAGTCAATTTTGAGAAAGGATCACATATCTTCTCTCCAATTTCTCTTGCCCTAATACCATCTCGCGATTATTTATTTTCTCAAGCTTAATCCAGTATGTAACAACCAATGCAAGTTGGGTTAGATGAGATAAATTCATTAAGAAAGCTTGTATCATATCTCGTTTCTGATCCAATTTTGTGATATCTCGTCTATATATTTCTTGTGTACTATATTATCATTGACCAAAGCAATATATAATGAATTGGATTGGAGGGTATATAATGGAAGATTGAGTTGTACAATTATGATTTTTTCAAAAGAGATAATGATGAACACTCAAGCAACACCCATGTTTTCCTTGGAGATGAATCAAAACCCAAGTGATACCAATATAATATATATGTATATACACAGATGTAGGTGATGATGTTTACATTAATGAGAAAGCTTAAGATAATCATCATTAGGAGAAGTTAATTTAACTTAAATGATACCCAATAGAATAGAACCTTGATGATATAATGGTTCAAGTGTCAACACAGTCAAGTACAACAAAGGATCATTTCAAGTACTTATATGAGAATTAATTTGAAAGATCATAAACTCAAAAAGGAGAGGATCCGTACGAGCATGAGAAGAATCTAATACAATATGCTATATGGCAGCTTATGAAGGATTTGTGACAGATATATATATATATATATGCTTTATAGTTTAACACAAGAAAGAGGGATCAATTCTTTGTAAGATTATTTATTAGCTTTTACAAACATTTCATACAATTCTTGTTAATAAAATATATCAATTATGTTGATCGGAATCTAGCAGCAATAATAATAAACACAATAAAAAGAAGATCAAATAATGCACATAGATATACGTGGTTAAGCAAAGTCTATGTTTACGGGAGAGAATAAATTTTCACTTATATCGAAAACGAATTAAGGTTATGTGATGATCTACGTGGGCGGGTGTTTCGTGAGCGGACCTGAGGGGCTGGCAGGCTACGGATGCTGGCAGGCTTCGGGTTGAACAATCCCACATCGCCTGGGCTGGTGAAGGTGATGTACTTGTATGTATATTCATACCCTACTATTACATAACGCATTCTGAGGCTTAATGGTGGCTAAAGGGAATAAAATCTTGAGTGGGCGAAGAGGTCGCGAGTTCGACTCCTGGCAACTACAAAGATGACAATATTATTGTGGGAGGGGCTCTGCTACGCTGCGTTGTGCATTTCTGATCCCAAATAACACGTTTTAAAGCCGTGATAGTCGTGAACCCAATCAGAACTTCGCAGTTAAGCGTGCTTGGGCGAGAGTAATACCAGGATGGGTGACCCTCTGAGAAGTTTGATTCGGGTGAGCCAAAAGCGAACAATATTGTGTCAGGTGTGGTGAGTCGTTACGGTTACAACTTTTAATCCTATCCGATATATAGAATAAATTCCCAATATACCCTTGTATTTGGATCTAGGGATGGGTAGATATGAGTTTATATATCTCTAACAAATTCATTTATATATATATATATTCAAGGCTTGGGTGTTTGGGGAGTATGGTGACACCTTTGAAAAATCTTTTGGAGGAAATCCCTTAATCAAGAAGTCCCTTTTAATATATATTCAAGGTTTGGGTGTCTGGTTTTGGGTGTTTGGTGAGTATGGTGACACCTTTGAAAAATATTTTGGAGGAAATCCCTTACTCAAGAAGTCCCTTTTAGCAAAGTAGGTTGGGGCTGCTTCTAAAAACAGCTAATATATATATCATTGCAAAAAAAAAAAGTTATTTTTTTAGATTATAATTATCAAAATAAAATAAATAAATAAATTTTCAAAATAATAAAATTACCCTTCCTTTTTTATCATGCATTTTTGCTCAATGATGCCCATCATGGTTGGTTGATGTTCAAGAACATTGAACATATATCACTGATATGGATGGAGTATTGACGTAAAGAAACTATTGCCGAATATTTCTTTCAGCTTTAATTATGTAAAAAACATCGTTTTATATAATTTTTCTTTATAAACCTTGTTTTGAAGCAACCCAAATTAATTTTTTCACAAACGCCTTCACATCGAATCCTTTCCATTTGTAAGAAGCTACACCAAACACTCTTTAACTACCTATAATAAAACTCAACTAAACCAAGATGCATGAATGTGTAAAACTAATTTATTATATCATTAATAAGAATACACCAATAGAGATTATATAATTTTATTAGCAATTATTGATATATTTATATATTTTTATAGCTCTACTTATTATAAATTATATAACCATATAATTAAGGAAAATAACCTTCAAATTTATGTAAATAATATTGGAAATATAGTAATATTAATTATGTTGGTAATCAATGTTATAATTATTAACTTGAAAAATATTATTAGTATATAGTGATTTAGCTACAAAATTTAATTGTTCATCATCATTAGTACAATGTTAATTAGTTTGAGATATAAATTATGTAAATATATTATTACAGTAAATCATTGAATATAAATAATAAGTTAATATGATATTATATTTGTAATGTTTAATAATGTATATGTAATAAAGAATTATGAAAATCTTATTAGATCTAATCCTGACTCATCTAGATAAGTATTACAAGGGAAAAAAAATTGCTTAGTCGCATAGTCAAGCGTCTTTGTCATAACAATATATGTGCGATGTTAATATTTTTAGATTGATACAAGTATAACAATCAGTATGAATCCTATTCCAAATGATTATCAAAATCTCCATTTATTGTGGAAACTGAAGGAGAGAGAAGTAGGGATGTAATTCCGTCCGTTTCGTTAGGTTTAGTGGTCAAATCTAAACCAAACCGAATTACATTACACTAAATTGAAAACCGAACCAAACCAACATATATAGAATCCAAAAAGTTTGGTTTGACAAAATTAATACTGTTTTCTATATAAAACACATATATTATATATAATATACTTTGGTTTTTTTTGGGTTCCGTTCGATTCGATTTAGTCGAAGCTTTAAACCGAACTAATTCGGTTTTTTGTTTTCTAAACCATAACCAGACCAAAAAAAAAATTAAACAAACCTTTTTTCGGGTTGGCTTTTGGTTTAAACCGAACCAATTGACACCCCTAGATAGAAGATACAATAATCTTAATTCTTATTTTTACTGAAGATTTGAAGTAGATTAATGGACTCAAGATCACTGCCTAAATAAGATTTAATGAGTAAAACAAATAGGGACAATGTAACATCATAACCTAGAAGTATTAGCAAAGAAAATTAATCGTTAGTGATTTATGATTAGAAGGTAAAACTTTAGAGATTTGTTTGTGAACGTTGTGTGGTCAATTCAACAACAAACAGGCAAAGAAGAAACCCATGAGACATTAAAGGACATGGGTGGCCTGAAACCATTCAGATATAAACAAAGACATCTCACCCACTTGCAGCAAACCAACTTGCAATTCTTTTTAGAACAAGTTGAGTTATCAAAGCCAAGTTGCAGATTAGCTGTTGATTCTCATAAAAAAATAAATAAAAATTAGTATTTTAATTCAACATCCTTGCTAGCATTGATGGGAACAATTTCTAAGTACATACATACATACATACATATATATATATATATATATATGGCAACATCCACATATATATATATATATGGGAACATCCACATACCCTTTTGCATGCATCGATTGGAACAGTTTACAATTTCTAAGTACATATAAACATATATACGCGCACGCACACACACACACATATATATATATATATATATGTCACAAAGCAATTAAATGAATGTAAGTAAGCTCATGACCTCAGTTCTTCCTCTTTTTTTCCTCCCTAAGATTTCTGAGGTAAACAAAAAAAAAAAAAAAAACACAGAGATTAAAAACAAGAAAAACACAAAAATAACGGAAAAATAAACTAAATAAAATAAAATATCAGACTGCAACGGTGACGGTCCGATACCAGCACGATCGTCGGTGTGGATCGTCTCGGGAAACAAGATGTAACTTTGAGCTTGATACCATTTTCAGTCCAGATTGTATCTAAGACCATCAAAACTTTATGAAGAATGGTTTTCCGAATCCGGGTAGCGATGAACGATCCGACCCAGATCGGAAAATCATGAAGACGGCCGATTACGTCGAGTCAAGTTCTCGGCGATCTGAGTCAACGATTGTAGGTTGCACCGGACGATCGTATCCACAAACACACACGTGTCTTCCTTGGTATTCCCAGGCGGTATGTCGACGACGTACGATTCAACGACGACCGTCTCGTTTCCGTTCGACGACGTGTGGAGAGTGGTGACCGATCGGTAATTCGAGAGGCGATGATCCCCACCGACGACGCTGAAGCTAAGGACATGGAGTTCGTCGTCGAGGACTTCAAGGCGCTCGGTACTATTAGCGGCGGGGAGACCGGAAACCACGTGGACCTCTCGAAGTGTGCCGACGTCTCCATCTCCGAGGATGACGTGGCAGCTCTTCACGAAGTGTTTGTAGGCTTGTGGGTTATCGAAGCGGCGAACGACGGACCAGACGGTGGAGACTGGGGCGGCAATGGATTGGATCACTGCGGAGCAGCACTGGTTGGAGCCGACGGCGTGGGTGTGGTGGTGTCGGGCGACGCTGTCGGGGACCGGAGCGGCATGGGCCAGAGGGAGCCGGCGGGGGTTGAGCGTGGGTTGAGATTGCTTGTGACAGATCATGTTGGTGTTTCTGAGGATCTGGAGAGATGATTTTGGAGGTGTTGAAGGCATTTTGCTTGCTTTCTGAAGAACAAGTTTGGGGTTTGAGGGTTTTAAGAGTCAGCATATATAGAGAGAGACTCCTTTTTTTTGGTTCTAGAGCGAGAGTTTTGAACTTTATCACAGGTGGTTTTGATTTTTTTATTTGCGCTTCCTTCCCCAATGGGTGATGTTATAAAGAGAGAGAGAAAGATGGGTATATTAAAATAAAACTTACTTTTTGACATAGAGTGGTAACTGAAATTACAAATAAGCCCCAAGTTTGAAACCTATCTCAAATTACAAAATTATCCTCGAAAAAGTTTAAAATGATGTGTATGCCCCATGAAACAATGCTGGTATACAATCGGGATTTGTGGTGGCTCATATTCACTTAATCTCTAGATCCAAGGAAAAGGGACCAGAGGGGTCTCATGGGAGCGGAGCAAAGCACCATGGAGAGAGGTCCCTCCTTGAGTCACTGATTATTTGTTGTGCGGCGAGGAGCAAAAGCGGGATGGTACGATAAGGGTATAATAGGGATTTGTCATATATACCGGATAGGAATATAAGTTGTTACCCTAACTCGTTTTTAACACAATGAAAACCTATTTTCCTGTAGGCGTAGGCTTTGCCAAATAACATATCTGTGTGCATTGTTTGATCTTCGTTTTTATTATTTATTATTATTACTTGATCCCGATCAATAGGTTTCTTACCTTTTGGATGATTGAATGGAGTTGAAATCGTCAGCGACATTTTGGTGCAATGTTTTTGGTAGTATCAATTTCATAGTGCCATGGAAGCACAACAAAACCGTTCAATCTAAAATCCTAAGAGACAAATGAACTCTAAACAAGATTCAACCTTAATTGGAATAATCGGTTTGTCACTATATTCGTAGCGTCATTAGATTGGTGTCATCCAAAATATTGCCCCAAAATCTCACAAACAGTTTTCTTTCGATCAAATTAGAGCTCCGATCACAATTTGAAGGGTATAAGCGGCCAATTTGTCAAAACAATGTTCAAATAAAAGAGGATTCTGATCAAACGTTCAAAATCGAAAATTGCTCAACGCTGTCACAAGCTTCTATTAAATCTATATTATTATATATACTAATACAGTAGCCTCAAGTACCAGTTTCTCCTCATAATTATAGTGCAAGTGTTAGCTATGCACCAGTTTCTCCTTATAACCCCGAGGTGTTGGGTTGTCCCAATGGTCACTTGTAGCTGATGCCTCATGAAACACCAGGTTTGGGATTCGATTCTAATGAGAGCTCGTTTCACTTAGAGCCACTAGTGGCTTACTCGGTCATTAACTTTAGGGTCCCAAAAATTTGTCGTGGTGCGCGCAAGTTGACCTCAACACCCAAGTTATCAAAAAAAATGTGCTACCTATGCACAAGGTAGAAGGGCAATTAAGTCATTTCAGTCAATTTGGATACCTTGGGACGTTGACAAAAAGTAGTGGCAGCCTTGTAATTTAGAAGGAAAGTAGGAGCTTTCTGACTAACAGCTTCCAAAAAAAAATAAAAAATAAGCAAATGGACTATCCACTTGCGGTGGATAAGAGATAGACATCCCTTCCTCTCCTTGTTTTGTTTTTGTGAAGATCCTCTCTCTCTCTCTCTCTCTCTATAGTTTGGGAGGAAGAAACAGGAACAATTCTGGCTCTAAATGTATGGTTACTCTCTCTATATATATCTTTTATTATTTTAAGGGCAGACTGTGCAAGTTTGGGAGGAAGAAACAGGAACAATTCTCTCTCTAAATTTAGGGTTACCTTTCAGCATACATGTCGCGCCAAACGAGACGCGGTTTTACCTATAATTTAAAACTGCCTTTCACCAATCCTTCTTTTTGTTCCATTTATTTCTATCCACTCTCTCACCCACTTCAATCCACTTGACACTAGAAGAATGTGCTCATCACGAAACAAAAAATATCTATTCAACCACTTCTTAATTTGTGAGCAAATGAAAGATTCAAAGAATCCTAAAAATGAAAAATCTTTATATAGGTAGATTTGAATATTTATAGATTGCTTGCAAAGCCAATTGGGTTTAATAAATGTATTAAGATAGTCAAAACCCAACTAAGTCTATAGGTTTTAATTACATTTGAAGAAAAAGAAGCTGTGTTTCAGATCATTTTTTTCCTTGCATAAAACCCTAATAAAATATCATACAGTAGTTACAAAAGATGGGCTTTTTTGGATGACGTAGAACCCCCAACCCACTTAGCGGGACAGGACTCCGGATACTTGACCCTCACGTACAAGAACCATATATTACGTAAGTGTGGAGACTCGAAATTGAGTGTAGAGACTCGAATCTGAGACCTCTAGTTTTTGATTTGGAGAGCCTGTCAATTGAGCTAACTCATGTGGGTTAGCTCTTAGTGCAATTAAAAGCTATTGTTGATCAGGTGAGCTAATTTAACCCCACTTTACAGGCGGCGCTTGATTACGAGCGCGTGTACGCGTTTTGGGTATAGCCGCACACACTAAATCATTTCATAAAGCTGAAACGACTGTACAGCCATTTCTGTCACGTACCAACTGTCAGCGGCTGTGTACGATGATTAGACCGTTTTGGTGAAAAGCAAGATTTGAAACGGCAGGATATCTGACCGTTC
>JAUPMG010000013.1:16294176-16305302 GCA_031762675.1 Pachysandra terminalis | reverse complement strand
CGCGGCATGATCCTAAAACACGTGTGTACGCTTTTAAGATACAACCGCATATGCCACATCATACATAAAGCAGTTACCTACTCCCTCGTGTGAACATCGAACGGTGACCTGCGCCCCTATTAGGATAATTTTTTGGCCTGATATAAGATCTGTAATCACCTCATTCTGATCAAGGGTTAAACTACTGGTTAAAAGGTTTACTCCTACAGTGAAGGAAACCTTACAGGAAGAGGCAGTTACTATGCATCATAACCAGAGGCTAACCATCCTAAGATGGTCAATTCGTCAAGGGTTAATCACCCTCAAGTAGACTAAGGGTTAATCACTAATGTTTTGATTTGAGAACACCTCGCAAGTACACAAGTTCGAATGTAGCTCGGCAAGTACAAGGGTATTATACCCAAGAGGCTGAGATGGTTGACTTGATTAAACTACTTAACCTCCAATTAGTTCAAAACAGGATTTGTGATTCTTTAAAACTATGAATTAAATAAACAAATAAAACTAAATGAAATAGATTAAAAGTGAGAAGTATTTAGATAGGGAAAGTCTAGGGATGCAAATCCACCACTAACCTCCTAACTATGGGCAATCAAATCCACCACCACGATTGTCACAAATTGTAAATACTAAACTAGGATTGTAAAACAACTTGTCTTCCTAGGTATGGATTATCTAAAACTTAATTTCACATTCCAATAAAAACCATTGTATAACCATCACAAACAAGACTACAAGAATTGAAGGTGTTTTGAATATTAAATTCTAGGAAAACATATCCTAATGAAAGAAATATATTCTCAAAGAAATTAACAAAACCAATAAAACCAATTGTTAAGAACAATTCTCTAGATTATGCAATCAATACAAAACAAACCAAATCCCTAAATTAAATTAACAAAACCCCAAAGTTACTTGGTTAGGGTTTCAATGAAACCCTAGAAGAATGTTTAGCCGTTCATGGATGTCGAAGGAGACGAAATTCCGATGACGATCTTCATGCTTTAAGGTTCTTCTTCCTTTCTTCTTCCTTCTTCTCCAGTCGCCCAGCTCTTGCCTCCAATCGCCAGACCTAGTTCGACCCTCTCTTTTCTTTTCTTTTTTTCACGCTCTCTCCCCTTCTTCAACCCCTATTCTCGTGCCTCTCTTCCCTTAAACAAAACCTAAAATTTCATAATCCCGCAGGCCCTGTTTGGCCCACACTTGTTTCCACCAAAAAGTGTATTTTCGGCTTTATTTTCGGACTGCCCAGAACGGCCCCGTTGTGACTCGCTTTTGACCAGTAAAACATTGGAATAGGGATGTGTCTAGTAGCAAAAAATTTGTAGGTCTATGTCTCATCTTTCCAACGCACTAAATACCAGGTCAATCCGATATCGGATCTGAGAGATAATGTATAAACACGACCGTTGGGTCCTGTTTCTAGAGTCTTTGATTTGTGATCTGTATCCGTGATTACACCTCCACTCATCTTGGCCGATGGATTGTCGTATCAGCTTGAACTCCACATGATTGGAGTGCCTCCTTTGAGCTCATAGGACCTCATTCTACTTTTGACAAATTTAAGCTTGATTTAATCCTCTTTTAAGCTGAATTTACCTGAACATTGTCAGACCTGCACAATTAAGAAACATGCCTTAATTCATTCATTTAAGTGCAACTCTAGGACTATTAAGCATGAGTAATGGATCTAAAAATGCAAGTGCCACGCACTTATCAGTCACCCTTTTCATATGGCTAAAGGGTTGGGTCTCCTAAAATGACATAAAATAAGGGTTAGTCACACACAATAGGCCCTGCATTTGGTTGACTTCAAATGAGTCCTTAGTAAAAGAACCTCTGAAGTACGCTTTGCTTATCCCAAAAAACTCTTATGGATGATGACTCTCACTAACTTTGAGGGAATCCTTGAAAAGGAGTCCTTCGAAGTTACGTTCTTACCTTTATTGCCACGTGTCACCTTCAAATGACAGTTGTGGACCCAAGGAATTTACTTATACACTTTACTTTTTAGAGTACTTTGAAGGAAATGGGATTCTCTTACTAAAGTCCAAATCAAAGGCATTCGAATTGGTTATTTAACCCAGAACCTTGAAAGATTCTGTGGTAATATTTCCTCACCAGGGATGATTGATCATGAAAACAGAATCACCCACTGAAAGACTTACATTTAAGATCTCTACATGGGCAAATTCGTTAAATATGCTGATCACCCTGTAAAAGGGATAAAGTTACTTCAGCCTCTTCTCAAAGGAACATGGATTGAATTACCAAAAGGGAGTCCTTCGGAAATGGACAAAAGGCCTGAGGAATATCTATAAAAACTCGAATGACTCATTTATGTAAAGAAGATTGAAGTAAATCCCTAATTCATTCATGTGCTAAAACCTCAGTTACTTATTGTAGATATGAAAAATGGTAAGGACAGATAGCCCAATAATAGACCGCCACGTGTCAAGACTACGACCAACACGCGCGTAGCAAGATCCCCACTGATACCAAGGGGTAGAACCCTTGGGAACTTCCCATGGAAGAACCCCGGTCGGTTCAAGGAATCAGTTTAAGGAATGTACAACTAAGAGACAGATATAGGGAGAAGATAGTGCGGTACCATGATGACCATTTATTACATAAATCACAGGATGATCAACACTACACAATGATATGCAATGAAGCTAATATCAACAGGTGCTCCACAACGATACTACCTCCGTCTAGAGCGAGGCTCGACGTTGAAGGCAATACTACCTCCGTCTAGAGCGAGGCTCAACGACGTTGAAGGCGATACTATCTCCGTTTAGAGCGAAGCTTGACGACGTTGAAGGCAATACTACCTCCATCTAGAGCGATGCTCAACGACGTTGAAGGCAATATTACCTCTGTCTAGAGCGAGGCTTGACGAAGTTAAAGGCGATACAACCTTTGTCTAGAGCGATGCTCGACGACATTGAAGGCAATACTACCTCCGTCTAGAGCGAGGCTCGACGACATTGAAGTCGATACTAAATCTGTCTAGAGCAATGCTCGACGAAGTTAAAGACGATACTACCTCCGTCTAAAGCGATGCTCGACAACGTTGAAGGCGACTATCTCCGTCTAGAGCGATGCTCAACAACGTTGAAGGAAAACAGTACATTATCTGGGGGGAAAATAGCATGTGAAGGAAAGGAGGGTAGTGAGGTTCGCCAACATTTGGCCGTATTGGGGTTATAGGCCGTGTCACAGTTTCTCAATGGAAAACATGTAATTATCCAAACGACTTGTGATTGGTCCACTTATGAGACTGGGGTACATGATGCGTACTACCCCATGTGAACGTTTTAACCACTGTCAGAAACAGTGGTTAGGAATTCTAACTGCAATTAACTCTCTTCCAAAAGCTATAAATACTAGCTCACTTCCCTCATTTGGAAGGAGAGAAAAAAAGGCATTAGATTCCTAAAAACATAGCTTTGAAGTGTGCTCATGTAATTCTCAGCCTTAATTGGCTTACTATTTTTCTTAGCTTGGTTCGATCGGTGTTAGGCGGTCTACCAATTTGGTTCTTTGGTTCTTTTAGAGACGGGATACAGTTACTTGTTGATTTAGGTTCCCGTCGGTCAATAATTCGACTCTTGACAACTATCCACAAAACCACCCACTAGACTTATATATCTGATGTATATCTTATTTGAGAGGATTTTTTGTCTTATTAGGTATGACGGTGATAAGAATTGAACATTGCTTTATGAAACTTTATGCATGAAACGCATGTCATTCAGTCCTTGATCTTATAGACTTTAGAGCAACCTATCACAAAGCAAGTTCACTTGATCGAATGGCTCACAACAATTTCCTTCTGGAAATAACTTAGTCGCGTTGAATACGCGTATATTTGGATATGCATTGCTCCATGCAGATATTTCCAAGCTCTTCTCTAGACAATTGTCTAATTGATATATGTCCTGATCAAAAGAGGATGCTATTGGATGATTTCTGTATACATAGCAGAGCCTACCCACAAATCAACTAATTCAGAAATCAGTAGACTTACTCATAATCTGTATAACTGTTGGAACATTGAAAAGAATCATTCACCTTCAAGTAAAACTCACATATACTTGAAAGATCAAGAGTGATAACTTATCAAAGAAATAAACAAAAAGACTAGTGTCCTTCGAACACTGAGGTTCTCTTGCTTTGTGGTGTGCGTTCTTATTGACACACCTGACATCTCAACCTCCATTCCTTTAACTCTTTCTTTGTCTTACTTACAAATCATATTTCAAGAAGAAATGATCTAGATAAAACGGCTGGGCGACAGTTTAGGCTATTCCGAAAAAAACTCTTCGGACTTTATCTCTGCTGATATTTTGTATTAGTGAATTCAAATTTTATTGAATAAAATATTCAAATTTTGGATTGTTACAAATTCTGCATCACCACTTGGCCTAAATATCAAAAGTTCATCTTATAACGAAGCAGTCCTATCTTTTTTATGAAATTGCAAGATAAAGAAATAACAAAAAAGAGTAAAGATTCTAGCAATCACAAAAAAGGTACATAAACCATTAACCGGAAAGAAAGTTTGTTGTAAAAATAAAACAAATTTCTGCACCAGCCGGGAATCGAACCCGGGTCTGTACCGTGGCAGGGTACTATTCTACCACTAGACCACTGGTGCTACAATGATAAGTACTACTGGCTGTACATTTATAAACTGAAATGTAATCTCTATAATGCATTTTATGAAGAAAAAAAGACAGAATCATGGCTCAGGTTCTTGAGCAAAATAAAAACCAAGCAAGCTCCTGTTTGAATAATTCAACCACCTCGATTGATTTCTCATTCAACATTATTGAATCTGAAGACAAGTCGCAATGATACAAATAAATACAACACAGTCGCCTCGTCTGAGACGTTTACGTATTCTATAGATTTTCATTTTCGCCATCACAGTGTGAAGTATATATTCAACGGATTGAGGCTTTCTGTAGTACAACAGAGAGAGAGGAAGAGAAAAAATGGTGGAATCTCTCTTCACAGTTCCTCATGTGACTCTCCTGCTGCTTTCATTGTCATTGAGTTCTTTGAAAAAGGTCTTTGCTGCTTCATAAGTCGACCAGCAGATTGCAGCAGCAGGTGCATGGAAGAGCATTCTGGGTGCCCATCCTCTCATAAGCCCTGCATACCCATCCTTCTTCACTATGGTTTGGACAACATCCTTGATCGAACCGGTAACAAATCTATCGCATCCGCAGACTCCCTGTGAAGCAGCCAATTAGTATAACTAATTGTTCAAAGCCTTTATGATGAACACAGAAACATTGTTCAGATAAACCAATATAATAGGAAGTTCTCTAACATACTGTAAAATATCAGCCGATACAACTCGGGATCGGCTCGAGACGAGCCATGATCCTTAAACTATAAAAAATTCTCTGATTCGGTTTCGGATGAGTCGGATAGCATGATCCAATATGGATTGTCCGATACCCCTGAGAAATTCTGATTTTTTTAAATAAACAAATAAAATTTGGGCCATGTTTTGGATCGGCCGATCCCCGATCTGATACCGAGTTTAAACACTATGGTAGAGAATACACTGGTATATGAGGTTTGAGGTTAAAACTGAAGCAAATTGGTTAAAAATTGCAGACATGACATATATGCTATGCTCTAGCAGGTTTAGCATGTGAGTAACAATTCAGGCCCCGGGGAAGAATGGAACATAAAATGCAGTCACCCCAGTCAACTAGCCAAGTTCACTTAGCCAGAGTTAATGATATCACCAATTTCCAGTAACTTGTTGTAATGCCTATTAACAACAAAATCTCATAACCAAAATCATATTTATTTGTCTTTTCTAATTAAGACAATAAGAAGAGACCAAGCATGGCAAAACAATTTTTTTTTTTTTTTTGGGGGGACGTGGGGACAAGGTAAAACCTCTGATACATGAACCAACCCACAATGACCATATATCAGGTAAGCCCGGGGGCTCAAACCTGGGACCTCCAGTTCCTGAGCCGGAGAGCTTGCCAGTTGAGCTAACCTGTGTGCATTCTGAATTTTGATATGACCAACCAATACAAATGCAAAAATTTCATGAATTCCCTCAATCATGAACACATCATGGTCAACGATTCGAAAAATCTCAAGGCTCAACCATTCAAAATCACCAATTAATAGCTCCCAGAAACTAAGCCTTTAAATTCGTTGGCATGCCCTCATTATCCGTCATTGCTGATAGAATGACTAGATATTTAATCATTTCTGAATAGACATTTAGAAATCCTAGCAACTTAAGCTCTAGGGTTAAGGACACCCTGGTCAGTGAAGATTTTTAGCAGTCCTATAGTATTAGAGTGTATCCTACTTGGATGCCTGGCTGCAAATTAACTAAGCACAAAACAAACAAGTCCCAACAGGGCATTGTAAGAAACCTGAACTGAAGCAAAGAGTTGGGAGATCTTGCTTGCTAATATGCATCCCAATCTCGAGTCCTCTCCATGAGGTCGTCGTATATTCAAATAGTTCTCGTAATACTTAATTTCCATTGTAAATTCTTATGGCAGAGGAGAAATCTGAGTTCCATACAAAAGCATCTATTGTTGCCTATCTACTTACCAAACAAAAAAAAAAGAATATACTCTATAAAATTGTTGTCAGTACGAAGTAACTACGAAGCAAGAATGTTGCCAAAACATATGTTCTGATACGAACCCTGGTGCATCACTATTCTGATGATCGGAATCCCTCCCTAGGGCTGTCGCTCAGCTCAGGCTCGGCTTCGTAAACCCGAAAGAAAAGCTTATCATCTTAGCGAGCTTGAGCGGAGCTTGGGTAGGCTCGGCTCAGTCTGTATGTGAGACTATAAATCCATATTCCTATATATTATATCATATATTAATATGAAACATACATGTTAATTTATTATATCATATGTAAGAATAATTATTATCAATGATATTGTACAAAGCTAAGCTTCTTTTTGAGAGCCGGGCCTTTTATGAGCTAAGCGTTTTGCGAGCCGAGCTAAAGCCCAAATTCTTTTAACGAGCCTGAGCCGAGCCCTGCTCAAGGTTTACAAGTCTAAGCTGAGCTGGGTAAAGCTCGGCTCGGCTTGTTTACAGCCCTCCCTCCCTCCCTCCCTCCCTCCCCCTACTAAGCTAAGCTTTTTTTTTTAGAGCCGGGCCTTATACGAGCTGAGCTTTTTGCAAGCCGAACTTGAGCCCAAATTCTTTTAACGAGCCTGAGCTGATCCCTGCTCAAGGTTTACAAGTCCGAGCTGAACTGGGTAAAGCTCGGCTTGTTTACAGCCCTCCCCCACTCCTCCCTCCATGGCTACCTCTCACAGTCAACAGTAATTGCTACAATCAAGGTTTTAAAGACCGGAACCGGTCGCCGGACCAGTCCCGTCCGGTTCTGGTCCGGACTGTCGGTACAGACCGGTACCGGCTGGTCTGGATTCGGTACAGAAAAACAAAAAAAAAAATTTAAAAATTTCAGACCGGCGCAGGAACGGCCGGGACCGGGCACCGGACCGGCAGGACCTGTCTCCGGACCGGTGGGATCGGCGAGACCAGTCGCCGGACCAGCGGAACCGGTCGCCGGACTGCCGGACCGGCGGTATCGGTCACCAGACCAGAAGGACCAGTCGTCGGACCGCCAGAACCGGTCATGGACCGGTCACCGGACCGCCGGTCCAAAACCCGGTGATACAAAGGCTTGTATCGCGGGTTGGAACCGGACTGGTCCTGGCCGGATCGGCCGATCCTTGAAACCATGCTACAATCATTAGGCATATTTTCCCTCCCTCTCAAAAGCTGCTGATCCTCTATGGCTAACTCTCTCAATCAGTGGTAACTGCTATTATAGTTAAGATCATTTTCTCTTCAGGTGATTCTCCAACAACACAGAAAATATTTGAAATAAAATATTTTTCTATAAAACACTTTTCTAAATTTGGTTTTCCAAATTTTCCAAGAATTCAGATTAAACACAAAGAGGAGCCTAAAGGGAAAAAATTAAACTGTTGAGAACAAAAAAAAAAAAAAAAAGATGATAATAAGTAGAAATCTTTTGGTAATAAGTAAAGCAAACGTGAATCTCAATACTTTCAGGTAACTATTAAGAACAAAAACAATTAAATAGTAGTAATAAAATGAACAACAATAAGAAATCAAAATTCAAGAAACTAAATACCTGGCACTGCAACTGGGTCTTCACAACATCCAGTGGCGTCGTCACAACAGCGGCCAAACCTCCGGCAACCGCACCGGCCGTGGCATGAACTAACAGCGTCTCATCACTCGCACTATCCGGCGAAATCTCCATCAATCCCCTCTTCGCCGCCTCATACGTCGCAAAGTGAACGGCCGTAAACGGCGCATTCATCAACACAGTCGTCCTATACGAAGCGTAGAAAGCTCCAAACCCTTCTTCCTTCAAAACCCTCTTCACGCAATCCAAAACTCCTCTATAAGGACTACCCTCCAATTGCAATCTCTGCTTCACCATATCCATGGGAGTAAAAACCGCATCGCTTGCAACAGTCGCAAACACACCGGAAACGGCGTGCGCCGCCGAATTGCTCGGATTCCCACCAGAGAAGAACTTCTTACAGACCTCGTAAACCGAGAAGTAAACCGCGTGTGCAGGACCGGCACCGAGACCCATTGCGGCGATTCCCCGGTAAAGCCCTGCCGGACCTTCCAGCTTCAAAACCGTTCGAAGGGCGTCTCGGACTCCGGCAGATTGCGCCGGGCAGGACCCAAGCACCTGCATACGCGTCTTCAGTGTGTCGACGGGGAACATCGCCATGTGTTCGACACAACCGGCGATCGAACCGGCGATCATGAATTGCCAGAACTGAAGTCCATCATGGGACGACGAAACGGCGATCTCGGGACGGAAATCCGGTGATGATTTGGGGACTTGTCGGAAATTATTGTTTTGGAACTTGGGAGAGGCGTCTGTAGCCATGGAAGAAGAAGGGTTTGGTGAATTGGGGTTAGGGTTTGAGTGAGGAGAATTTGAATAAATAGGAATTTGATTTTGAAATCGCTTTCGGATTGAATAGATTTGGGTTGTCTCCATACACAATTAGAGAAGAGATTGATGATAATCACATTTGAGGGGGAGAGAAGTGTGGAAGTAGCTTTCGAACCTTTTTTCTTTCCTCTTTCTATAATAATTTCAGAGGTTAAAATGGGGAAGAAGATGTGAAAGGTGGATTCGTAGGGAGTTGCAATTGAACGAATTAGGGTTTGCAGAAAAGAGAATTAGCCACGCCTTTTTCGAAAGGCACGAAAAACCCAATATTCTTGCATATGGGTTCTGGCTCAAATAAAAACCGGTTTGAGTACTGAACCATACATAATAGCCTTTGGTTAATGGTTTCATGGTTCAAACCAGACTGTCTGGCCTGGTTTAAGAGCATTGCTTTGAGAGGTTAGCAAAATTGGGAATTTTTTGGAACCCATTAAGGATAAGATCATAACTATAACAAAAAAAAAAAAACTTTAAATTTTGCATTTTTTTTAAAATAACTGTAGAAACTAGGAGTGTGTTCGATCTAAACCGAAAACCGAAAGAACCAAACCAAAAAAATCGATTTGGTTTGTCTTTTTCATTTGGTTTGAAACGATTTTTTGGTTAATGCTTTGACTAATTCGAACTAAACCAAAAATCGAATCAAACCAAGCCTATATATAAACGGGTTAGCTCAACTCCAACTCAGGAATTTGAGGTCCTATGTTTGAGTCGTCGAGCTTACCTGATATATGGTCCTATGTGTGGGGTCATGTATCCAGGTTTTTACCCTATCTCCACTACTAAGTGTATGTGTGTTTAGTACACAAAATAGAGCATTAATTTTATAAAATCGAACCAAACCAAATCGAAAAATCGAATTTTCAGTTCCTATTTCGATTTTCGGTTTCCTTCATTACAGCTCAATTTGGTTATTGGTTTTATTAATCAGTTTTTATTTCAGTTCAATTCAATTTTCAGTTTGGTTTTGGTTTGGCCACTAAACCGAATCAAATCGACCGAATTACACCCCTAGAATAGGAACAATATAAGAATGATTTGTCTAATTAACAAGAGAGGATAGGTTCTTGCAATTTTCAGTTCATTTGATCGTACTCAACTTGATCTCCTTAGTGATTCAATAACTTTTTTCTTTTTAAAAGAGTGAAAATGAATAGAAGAAAATGTCTCTAGCTAAAGGAGTGGATTAAGACTCCTTCATGACATCTGTGTAGTAGCTTCGCTATCACAATGTAATCATCGGAAACAAAGCGATACTTCAAGTGGAGGAAACGCACGATGAGAGGGCCAAGTGGCCACGAACGCGTGGTGTACACAGGCATGTCACAATGCCTTATCTTCAGAAGCAAAGAGTGTCTGATCGAAAGAACTGAGCCAAAATGCAGGATTATTAGCCAAGTATTGACAAGAATTGCATGGTCTTGATATGGAACTAAGGGGTCCCCTTCCTTGTGTATGTATCCACATTGAAGATCCGACAAATGCAAGTCCATGTCGATTATCTTTTCACTGTTCGTGATGGATATTTATATTCCTTACGTAAGTCACCACTCTACCCATCTAATCAACGAAAAACAACTTCTTTTAAGCTTGAGGATTTGATCATCCTAACTAATATCATTAACTGGTAATCTGTCATGCTCATCCAGAGCTGAAGTTACGGTTACCTCTTGCAATTCGATGTCACACTAGTTCTTCATCTTGTGTTGTTGTTGTTGTTGTTGTTGTTGTTGTTGTTGTTGTTGTTGTTGTGACCAAGGTTTAACAAACTAGAATTAGAGACCGGATCGTCGGTCTGGATTGGTACTGATGATGAATCAATTTTCAAATTGATTCAATCATATATTGACACGTGGCGAGGTCAAATGTGTAATTACATTCAAAGAATTCATAAATTAGAATATCATATATTATCTGAAAATATATTTCGAAGAAAGTCCAGTCAGGGAGAATTATGTCGATTTTAACAACGTATTTTCAAGTCCTACTCAAAATGGGTATCGAATCACATACTCGAAAGGGAACATGAATGCATATTTATGTTAACCACCGTTAGTATTTCGAGGTCATACCTCGAAATAACCAATATT
>JAUPMG010000013.1:16261035-16294076 GCA_031762675.1 Pachysandra terminalis | reverse complement strand
ATATATATATAGAGACAGAGCGAGAGAGAGAGAGCGAGAGAGAGACAGAGAGATTACCTCACTGCAGAATAAATATAGTTACATCCAGAATATAATCCCTATCAGGGAACCGTTGTTATTCACAATAATTACTGTGGGGCCAAACAGTAACAGATTCATTCGTTATAATGGGGTGAACGTTTCATGGCTAAACATAGCCTATACATATAAGCATTAACAAGTAAAGATTATTTTCCAAGTAAAATAGATATAACATGAATTATCATCAGAAATAAGACATACCAGAATGTGAAGCAACTAATGTCTCAGCAACATTCTTCATTTTCTTGATTTTTTCAACAACTTGGGTATGGTCAAAGAAGATATCTGATTTGGGATCTAGTGTCGTGTTGGATTGAAGGCATAAAAGTGCACTGTCACAGCCCTATAGAAGCAAGGATTAAAATGGAAACGAGACAACGTGGTAGCAATTTCTCTGATATAAACTAAAATATTTAAACATGCAAGTTGAAAGCAGCCATCAATTATATGATATAGGGATTCAGATGAAAGGAAAAAACTAACCTGGATCGAAAATCAAAGCTAACTTGATTTGTTAGTAAATTTCAGAGTCTCAGATAAGACATTGGAAGATAATAAGAAAGTTAAAAAATATCTTGTACAGAAAAGCTTCATGGCATAAAGCTACCAGATTGAATCAAAACATCTAAACTATTGACAATAGAGATAATGAATAGTAAGCCGTTTAGCCCAAAGTGCAGGAAGCACATAAAACATATTTGAAGGCATTTCCCCTTCAATAGAACCCTGAAACACAAGAAACATTCTTGATGGAAAGATGATGATGTATTTTCTGACCAAATCACTGAAAAACAGAGGACAAGGCCTCCAAAAAATGATAACAAAGAAAACAATGACCATTGATAGCTATTTATATGTCTAATTTGGGAAGGGTGTAGTTACTAGTTATTTCCTTAAAAATCAACTTGCTGTGAAGGTCCATTAGCTCCACAAACTCCTTAATCTAAAAACAATCTCCAATTATATTGTTTGACAACTTCATTAACCACTATATCCAGTATAAGTGTATAACCAATCTCCTTAGATCTAAATGATACCCTTCCATTCGAGTACTAGTAGTGGTTACCGATTATGTCGAACAGATTTCCTTCACACTTTTGCTTTTCAGCAGGTAATTTGGAGTTTGGCAAGTCCTCTACCAACTAAAAAATTTTTGGTGTTTGACCAGGGAAGCACCTTTGCCCTTCCTCTCTCTCCTTTCCAAGGGATTGTAACTCACTAAATACATGTCCTGTGGATAATATGGAGTCTACTGATTTTGAAGTCAGGTCTATATATCAGCACACACTGGGCTTATCAAGAACACGATCACTTTGATCAGTAAACACCAACGGCAAAAGCAATTCCACATGCAGAGAAAAACTATAATCACATTTTCAAAGCTGGTAAATTAGGATTACTAAGAAATAATTGTACCTTGACTGCAATGGCATAAAACCCATTATCTAATGACTGCTCAGCAAAAGTTAGCCACTCCTCATATGAAACATGAAGCCAGTGATGATTTGTAGTTTTGAGCTCCCGCAGAATCAATGCTTCATATCTCAATGCCAAGCAACTCTGGAAACGGTGAACGGGGCATACAATAAATCAAATTAACAGGAAAAGATCTTAAATCAATATAGTTAATGTCCATAACAATTAAAAAATGCTTTGCAATACAAATGGAACACAAATGTAGATAACGGACAGAATAAACACCCTGTCCGAACCCGACTGCATTGAAGGGGCAGAACTACAACCCCAATGTCACCTGTGACTATCACATGGGCGCTCCTTAGCTCACTACAATTGATTAAATCGTTACTCTTTCCCCCATAATTTGAAAGATATCAATTAATAAATAACTATAGTTCAGTGATTTTAGAGGTAATAAATTATCAGGTTCAATTGATTGCAGCAAAAATCTATGAAAACTATATAATAAAAAAGAGATTAATAAGAACATGACGCGGGTCTAGGAGGGATGTCGATAGAGATCAACACTGACTATGCAGACACAAAAAGAAAGAATAATTCTACCTTTCTCATTGAAAAACTATAACCTAAAGGGAACTGCAATGAAAATCTTAGCAGACCAAATTAATGAACAGCAGAACCCACATTCTACTTCAATTAAAATTTGCATTTTAGTTTAAGTAGAACACGTGATTACATAACACCCTAAAAGTATCTCTCTACTTGAGCCATCCAAATCGAATTCCACATACAACATCGTTATTAACGTCCCTCTCTTTGTGATAACTAATCAAGATAGCGATATTAATTATTTTTAAGAATCTCTTAATTCTCAATTTTTATCGTTGCTTGAACTCTGCTATTATTTGTGCTAAAGTTACACTCACTATACTTGATTGACGTATTCTAAAACCATTGATTCTAAGTTATCTCGTCATCGTTCCAGTTTTACATTTACTCCATTTTCTAGTTTGATTTAATCAAAACTATAATATGTAAAAATAGTCAATCGATTCATAATTAAAGCAAAAAAATAAGGTCTTAAAACTAATCCTTGATGTAAATCTATGAAAACTATATAATAAAAAAGAGATTAATAAGAACATTATACGGGTCTAGGAGAAATATTGATAGAGATCAACACTGACTATGAAGACACAAAAAGAAGGAATAATTCTACCTTTCTCATTGAAACTTTATAACCTAAATGAATCTGGCCGAAAGAGTCGACAGTGAGTTAACTTAATGCAATTTGTGAGAAGAGAACTGCAGTGAAATCTTCTTTTCAAAATAAAAGTAAGCACATAAATGACTGATTTGCGTGTGAAGCTAATAATATTTGTCGGAAAACCTGAAATCTTATCAAGCTAAACAACTCGTTAAAGCTCAATCAGCTAAGACAAATCTAACTTATACTACCAGAAGAACAGATTTTCACTATTACAATGAAAATAGGCAAATAAAAAAAATATTATAAGAACATAAAACCTAGGAAATTCAGGCGAGAAAGAAAACATGCCTCGACATCGCCTGTAAGAGCAAAAGCACGAACAAAGAACTCAAGGATATAAAGCTTCTGCTCAACGGTTTTCTCCGTGATTTCTTGGAAAACACAGGCTGATTCAGATCGCAGAAGCTCTCTCAAACAAGATCGGATTTCCAGCAACGATTTCACGTCTTTCGAAACCAAGATTGACTCCAGAATTTGGAGAGTTCCATCATCGAATCTGTAGAATTCAAGAAATACTAGGAGATTATAGAGCGATAACCCGTAGTTCTGAAGATCTGAATCAAAAATGTGTAATGAAATTACGGTTAAATGAAGAGAAGAATCGGAACCTCCTCTTTTGGAGTTCCAAGTTGAAGACGGAAATTCCTTCAGCTACTCCATCCGACATTGAGACCAGAGCGCGAAATGGCTGTTAAGGTTCATTCTATTTCGGTTTGAATAAATTTTGACAAGCAAAGGAGGGTCCCACACTATTGCACGTGATAGAAACGTGCAATCACATCTTAAGTTCTCAACATCCTCGTTTCTTTTTTCTTTTCTTTTTTGATAACCTCGGTGTCCGGACCAGCTTGCGCACACCACGACTAATCTTTAGGGCATGAAGTTAACGACTGGATAAGCCTTCAGGAACCCCGAATAAAACAGCCTCCGCATAATCGAACCCTAGACCTGGTGCTTCATGAGGCACCACCTGCAAGTGACCATTGGTGCAATCCCTGAGGGTTTCTCAGCATCCTCATTTCAGTAATAACATTCTATGCATTAAGAATGAGAGATAAACAAGACGAAGAAGAAATCGAACACACACAAGATACTGATTTATATGGTTTGGCAAATAGTACCTATGTCCATGGATGCACACCTGATTTTACAATTTTTCAAATCTCAGAAAAAGTGTTACATAGAGCAGTCACGAAAGCATGATAAATACCTCATAATCAAAACTAAACATAATAGAAGTGAAATTATTATTATACCCGTAGTCCTCTAAAAATTCGAACAACAGTGGTGGCTGGATCATCAGTACTTTTCGGTTGCCTTAGTAGCATCAGTCTCCACATAACAACACTATGCCATATGTTATTTATTTGTTACCCGACATTTTAATCAATACGTCATAATAGGTCTAATGGTTATCCAGTAAAAAATTTGTTTTAGTTTGAGTAGAACACGTGATTTAACATATATAACACCCTACAAGTGTCTCTCTACTTAAGCCATACAGATCTAATTCAACATACAACATCCATATTTTTTTATTTATTTTTTATAACCAGGGTGCCCGTGTTAGCTTGCACGCACCACAACTAATCCTTGGACCCTGAAGTTAATGACCGGGTAAGCCTCCAGTGGCCCTAAGTTAACATACAACATCCTTATTAACACCCCTCGCTTTCTGATAACTATATTAAGATAACGTTATTGATTGTTTCCAAGGCTGTGTTTGGCCCAGCTTCTATAAGTACTTATTGCAACTTATAGTTTATATAAGCACTTTTCAAAATTAAATGTGTTTGGTAGTGCTTATGGGTAAGCACTTACCCATAAACACTAGAGAAAGGCTACCCATAAGGAGAAGTTGCTCTTAACAGCTTCTCCCAAGCTCTTATGCATTAAGCTATTTCACAACTTTAGTAATTTTTTTTAAAATATCTATTTTACCTCTAAACTTTCATAAACACTTAAATAAATATTATTTTTAAACTTTAATAATTTATAATACCTATTTTACTCCTAAATTTTTATAAGCACTTAAATAAATGTATTTATCAAACGCTATTTTCTTCAAATATGTAGTTTATTGTTGCTATGGATAATTGAGCAACTTATTTAACGATGTTTATTCAAACGCACAAGCCAGGGCAAATCCGTTACCATATTAATATCATAGCCCAGTTCCTAGCTCATACATTCTTGCTTGGATATTTTCTTTCTCTATTTTTCTTTAATTGTTCGTCTCTCTCCCCTGAATACTACAGAGATCAGGACCGTTCAAATATATGCCACGGGCTTCAGATTGATCACAATCCGTATCTTGACCGTACAAATTGATATCATTGTTTACGAGTTACGACTGTTAGATCATAAACTCGTGTGTCCAAATTAGTTACCTGATCTGCCGTTTCTGGAGAACTCTTCCTGTATACTCATCTTTTCTTTCTTTACTTTGATAGGTGGAATCGCGCAGATTTGATTCTCGATTTTTATTTCTCTGGAGCTCGGGGAAATGGCGTTTTAGGGTTTTCTTTTCTGCTGCATTTTGCCTTCGAAGTACAAAGCAAAGAGAGAGAGAGAGAGAGAGAGAGAGAGAGAGATGGCCGGAAGAAATCGTCCTCCTCATCATGCCCTAATGGAAGATCCTCACCGGTCCTTTCCCGTCCACCGTGTTCCAATGCCCTTGGCCGCCAGCGCTGGCCGGCGACCGCACCCTGCTCTCGTTGAAGAGCGTATCGTCTTTCAGAACCGCGAGATTCAATCTCTCCTCGTTGACAACCAACGATTGGCAGCCACTCATGTGGCGCTCAAGCAGGAGCTCGCCGCTGCTCAGCAGGAGCTCCGGCACATATCCGGAGCTGCTTCGAATGTTAAAGCCGAGAGAGACGCAGAGGTCCGAGAAGTCTACGAGCGGTGTTTGAAGATGGAGGCCGAGGTTCGTTCAATCGAGGCTCTTAATGCCGAGTTGACTCAGGTCAGATCGGATGTACAGAAGCTGAGTGCTTCACGACAGGAGCTTACCTCACAGTTCCAGGCAATCAACGGTGATCTCGCGCGTGCACGGTCGGAGTTGCAGCAGGCGCCGGCCATTAATGTCGAGATCGAAACCATGCGCCAGGAACTCCAAAGAGGAAGGTTAGTTACATTTCATTACAATTATGGTTTCATTAGATAAATTTATTCAGGATCTGAATTACTTTAGAAATAACTGTGCATCTTGTTTGTAGTGTGGTGATTTTTCTTCTTTCCCTGGTGTTTCTTCGATCTCTCTTGAATTATAGTTTCCTATTTGAAATTTATGTTGAACTATGAATTATGCTATTGAGTTGTAAATCAAATGTATTAGAAGCACTAATACTGTAATTAGATTGTGTTAATTGAGAAATAACTGGTAATGTGCAATGTGTTATATATCATGTTTATTAGGTTGTGTCTTAACATTTGTGCTCTGGGTAGTTTGATTAGGTTTCTTCGCTACTGGTGAATATAATTCACTGCTTTATATTTACATTTAGGCAGAATTTGTGTTTCCTAAATATAAATTGTGCATTAAAGAATATTTACAAGTATCCCTTCCTCGGTCATTTGGTCTGAGTGTTGGTTTATTTGAAGAGCCAAAAAATGTATATCCTTTGAATTTCCCTTTTTCAATGGTTTTAACTGATGCTCGTCTTCTTTTTGTAAATATTTGTAGAGCTGCTGTTGAGTATGAGAAAAAGGCACATGCCGACAACCGTGAACAAAGCCAAGCAATGGAGAAAAATATGCTTTCTATGGCACGTGAAGTTGAAAAATTACGTGCTGAGCTTGCTAATTCGGAAAAGAGAGCACGGGCAGCAGCAGCAGCTGCTGCAGCTGCAAACCCAAGTATGAAATCTTCAGAATGTCTTCTTGTTTGTGTAGCATGCTTATTATCTATAAAACCTAGGTTCTGCTGTCTCTAAAATGTTAAAGTATGATATAACTCCGTTGCACTCCAACTGATAACCGTTGGATATGTTCATCTCAGGTACTGGTTATGCTGCTAACTATGGAAATTCCAACATGGGATATGGAGGAAATCCTTATGTTAACCCTTATGCTGATCCTTATGGCATGCATCAGGTATGAATTATTATTGTCTTCCTCAATTTCAAAGCTCCTAATGCACTGTTCATTAAGTGCTCCATTTTTATAGATGTTCCTGAAAACTTAATATCTATGAGACTTGGGCACAAAAATATATTGGTGTTAGGAGCAGTAAAAAAATAAATAGATAAACAAAATAAAAATAATGCAGACACATCTTCAAGTGACTTGGTACCTTTTTTGTTTTTTGGTTTTTGATTGGTAAAAATATCTGTATATATTAGTAAGGGCCAAAGGCCAAAATTTACAAAGTATGTAATACTATAGCTAACTAAGTGTATCCCAGCTCATGCCCCCATTTACAATCAAAATCAGGATATGTACACCCCCTAAATTCAGTAAAACTTGAGGACCAGTAGAAAAGAAGAGATAATGTATTATCAATAATCTGTTGGGTCTCCTTTTTCTGGTCCTGGAAAAGCCTATGATTTCTCTTACACCAAACAGTCCACGAAACAGAAGCCGGGCATAAGTTTCAAAGAATGCAGCTCTTGCTCCTCCCCTTTTTCCTTGTCATCCTACCCCAACTACACAATATTGCCTTGAAATCTTCATGCATAATCCACTCAATGTTAAATCTTATGATGAAAAAAGACCAAATCTTCCTAGTTACCTCGCAATGGAGAAGCAAATGTGAGATGGTCTCCTCTTCCTTTTTACAGAGACAGTGCCTCAAAACCATTTCCCACCCTCTCCTTTTGAGATTGTCACAAATAAGTACTTTGTTGTGTGCAGCTGTCAAAAGAAAGAAAGATACCTTTGACGGGATCCCTGCTTTCTAGATAATCTTCCAAGGCCCCTCCTCAATAGCTACCCCTGATGTAAGTTGATACATCTTAATCGAAAAGCCACCATCTCCACAACCCTTCCAAACTCTTAAGTCATCGCCCTCTCTTGGTTTTATTTTATGAATATCAATAGTTAGAGATGAGACCTCATCAATCTCCCAGTCAAAGATATTTCTTCTAAGGTCGAGGTCCCAAGACCAATCCCAAGCATCAAAGACCAAGTGGTCCTTAACCCAAGAGTTCAGATTTCCAGAAATAGCGGCCACACCAGGGAAAGCTTGCAATAATGGTTCATTACCGCACCAAACATCCTTCCAAAACTTCATTCTGTCCCCCTCCCCCACTCTAAACCTTATTCCACTCTATTAAACACCTCCTTAGCTGAACAAATAGCCTTCCATAGGCCCACCCCATAAGAGGCCCTATTTATCTTGGTCTCCCAACCCCCTTCCTCCACCCCGTATTTTGCACCAATCACTACCCTCCACAAAACTTTCTCCTCTTCACCAAATCTCCATAACCACTTAGACAACAAGGCCATGTTGAATTGTGATAAATTTCTCAAGCCCAAGCCCCCATCCTCCTTTAAATTTATAATTTGTAAGAAAATGAACCGATGTCACACTCTTCTTCTCTGTTTTTTTATTCATATATATGTTGGTCATAGGTATTCATGTCACCAATTTGTTATTGCAGTTAACCTGAAAGCTCTGTTTGTTTCACTGGAAACCCAAAAAATAAAGACAATAAAATGCGATGGATATGATTTTTCCTTGTTTGCACATTTGCTAACTTATGAAAGAAAGAGGTATCCCATTCCCTTCCTTCAGCCTAATGTCCCTAGATTACTGCCTCCATGATACCTCTTCCCTTTTCAACAATCAACACATCATCCAAGTCTCCTTTTAATTTGCTACACCCAGCTCTCTTCTCCTCACATAATCCATTCCCCCTTCCTTAGTCTAACCTTCAATCTTCCCCAGAATCTTCTTTTTTCTTTCATAAATACTACCAAATACCTCCATGTTCCACACTTTGATCTTTCCCTTCAAGTATTGTAAGGCCCCTTCGATTATTCCGAGATTTCCCCACCACTCTTTAATCTTCTCCTTGAATCCCGGGTGAGACAACCACACATTTACAAATCTAAAAGTGCATGGCCCTGAAATCTGATTCTTATTTGTGATTAATAAAGGGACATGATTAGAGATAGGGTGTGGGGAATACACACTGGATAATGGTTAGAAAGTGTGCGTCCCACTCTACAGATGGTTAGTTTCTACAATGTTATGCTAAAGCTGCAAGTAACATTCTTTTTCATCACTTAGCAGAAAGCAAAGTTGATTCAATTTCAACAAAATTTAGAACCATTGTGCACGTTTTGTGTTTCAGGTTCAGGGTGATGCTGATTCTCCATACGGAACTGGGACAGGTCCACATGGTCCATATGACATGCAACGAACTCATGTGCATAGATGAACACTTAGTGGCCTAGGCTCGGTGCTCTGATATATAGGCTGAGAATTTTATCTTTTTGGTTCAGGGTGCCTTTATGGATAGCTAATAATCAGTATTTGTGTGAATTAAAACCATATCCTGGTATATACATACGCTTTTCCGATAATTTTTTTGTTTGTTTATTTATTTTTTGCTGTTTCTTTACAGGATTAGTTTTGTCAAGAGTGTTTTTCACGAGAATTGGGCTGGAAAAGAAATTGTTGTTTGTAGTTTGTACGCATACACATAGCATTAGGTTGGTATGGAAATGCTCATTCCCCTTTCAGTGGCAAAATCAAGCTACCTCCAATGCCTACACCATATTTGAAATCTTGGATAGCCAACTCAAGAAGAGTGGTTACGCTTTTGTATCTTCAACAGCGTTGGCAAAGGTGGTTCTTGCCTCCATGACTTATATGATGACAAAGGTACTATTAAGTGGCCCGAACTGATCAGTTCATTTGTGTTTCAGCTAAGTTCAGCTATTTCAATTCAACTGCTACTGTAGAGAATGTAGCATTTAATTATCTTCTATTTGTCTTCGTTCCTTTGTTATTGATGCGTTTTGATTCTGTTTGAACCGACCCGAAATCCAGCTCATTCTCAAGATGATGTTTGGGTTTAAAATGAAAAACACGAACAAATTTTATTCAGCCATTGCCCTTCTTTTCATCATATTATGCCCATTGTTTTTTCATGTGCGACTTCCATGTCACATGCGGTTCAAACTCTAGAGTATCTCACCGCATCGAATGTTTTCCATTGCAAATTACATACAGTGGTTAGCTTACAAGTCACTTCTAACAATTCTCAAGAAATTTGCGATATAAGCAACACAACGACGCAGAATCTGGCATCTTGCTTGACATGATTCTCATTACTGTATAGCAAGGATCGAACCTTACATTGCGAGCTTCAATGAACGTTTTCCTTTCCCAATTAAAACCAGACTTAAATATATTGTACAGACCTGACCCTTTCAAATGTTATATAGTTCGGGGATTACCAAGGAAGATTAGCTTCATCGTGAAAGAGCTGGAATTTCCACGACCCCACCTCAAACAAGCATCCCTAAATCCTTAAGTAACACATGTACATAGAAAATTTTCGCAGAATTCAGCTACGTTCACTTCACATGCCTACATTTCGAAAATTTCTTGCTCACCAATTATTATTTCCAGAAGTAATTTCCATACAGCCGCCGTATAACCCATTAAATTTCTTGTCTTGTGCATTGCCCCCTTCTCTTCCCAAAATTGCAAAAAAAAAAAAAAGGTCAAATTAAGTTAAAAAAATATGGGTAAACGTGGGAAAAAAAAATATAGTACCAAGAGGACACCCTATAAGACCATTTATGATTATAGAATCAACGAGCGTAAGAGTTGCAGACTTGAAACGTCCAGGAAGATTAATAAAGTTGAGAAGCAACGAACGAATTTCCCTCTTCATAGAAACGTTCATCTAGATAATAAAATACCAGCTCCCCGGAAGTTCAGCTGTTGCCGTGCTCCATGTAAAATTGAGGCTTGCTGTTTCAAGTCCTCCAACCCAATTAGTCCACGTAAATGCAAAGCTTCGTCCCTGGGTCTCCCATTTTAGGCCAAATAGGTATTGGAACCCAGTATAAACTTGTATATATATATACCTTGGGGTTGAAAAGGCAATACCGTAATATGAAGGAAAACACACAAAATGCACCCATTGGATAGAATAAACGCTACTCAGAGAATATGCATCAACCAAACTAAACAAAATAACTAGAATTTGGTGGCAGACGGTTGAAATCCCAATCAAATGACCAAAAGAAGCTGCATAGGCAGTAGTACCCAATTAACTGACCAATATGATCTACATATTATCTAGTCCCGCAGAATTTGAATAACTAACAAAACGTGCAGCAAAGAGGTATCCAGAAGTGCAAACATGCAAGCCATATAACACACGACCCACTTGGCAACCTACTACTAGAGGACATGCATACATCATAGCAAAAGATGCAAGTCTTTTATGCCATTGCAGCATGAAACACATGCAATTAAGTCCATGAAATGAATGCACTGTGATGGGGTTAATCTCCCAATAATCGCAGAGTTTGCAAGGGTGGCACTCACCTGAAAATCTCAACCTAGCTTAGCAGCAATTTGGAGATTATCCACTTGCCTCTATAAAAAGATTGACATAGTTTAATTAATCCCACGCCTAAAGATAAAAAGAACCCTTCCAACCTGTATAAGCATACCAAAAAAGAAGGGAGTTCTGTTGAGAGGAAGCAAACAAACCTACCTCAGGATCTCCTGTTATAGATTTAGACTTCCCTCAGATCACAATTCTTAGTACATAAAACAACCAGCACCGATGCTCGCTCTATCAGTACGGACGCGAACGGTTATTACCATGATAATTTCTATCCGGACCAGAGCCTCCATCTCTGTAGTTATCTCTGCGTCTGTCTCCACCACCGCCACCATAGCCACCTCTACCACCACCCCTGTTCCACAAACAAAACACTCGATCATGCAGTTCACCACATTTTTTGTGCTTTCCACATAATAACTAATAATGCAACCTGAAAACTTGAAACATTCCACATAAGTTAAGAAGACCACATTTGAGCAACACAACCGAATCATTCAACAAGAGACGGAAACTAACAAAAGACACTAATGATACAAGGAGCACATTTCAAACATGTCAATATTATCATGCAACTAATAATGTCCATACCCAGGTGTAAGAGATATGAATGCGGCTAATATTTACACATTACTTTTTATCATTGCTCTTCCTTCAGTACCCATGAGATGGGCTCATCGTACATGCTAGATTCGGCCGAAGAAATTTTGAATGGGGATGACATGATTCAGAGAACAGTTCTCGGTGATGTGGGTAGAGTGGAAAACCATAAATCTAGTTTCGATAGGGTGGAATTGCTGGTGTCATTCCCCTCTGTTGTTGGAAAACACTCCAGCTATGGGGGGTTACCCTGGTGATCTCTGTTTGTCCGAGGAGATTACTTGGAGCTTGGCTGTAGTCTGCTTGCTCCCCTCTGCTTCGTGTAGCTTGGATGTTGTGGAAAGGGGCCTCCCAGCACTTCATAACATTGCTGAATCTGTTAAAGTTATTCCCTCTCAAAGTTGAATGCAGTGTTTTTGCCTCTTCTGATAGTAAAGCAAGCAGGTTGTGCAATAAAATGATTTTTTTCTTTAAAATACAAGTCAGAAATTCCCATACATAGATGGTTCAAAGGTGGGAAGATCTCAGTTTGGTCGTTAATTTAAATGGGCCATGGCTTAGCGTCAAAGCATTTCTACGCATTTGTGGGCTACCAAAATGTTTAACGTTCAAACTTATCAAAGGAGCACATGGAGGTTTGATTAAAATAACTAAGGGATGTTTGTTTCATGGAGAAGGGATTGGTTGCATGGTTATGAAGGTAGGGGGAGTTTCGGGTCATATAATACCATGCTCGGTGGTGTTGCGGGACGGCAGATGTCATTTTGAGCCATTTATTGATCTTTTTCCATAAAAGCATGGGTCTCCAGCACCTATTTCATAGAGAAGGGGGGAGCTGAGGGAAGGTGATGACATGGCCTGCGGGAAGGCATGTGTTGGGCACTGTTTGGTGTTTTCAGCAGCTGAGCAGTATACGGTAGCTGGCTCAGAATATGATCCGCAGCCCATGCCCAATGCAGAGTACATGTGGAAGCCTGTGAGTTGTTGGGACCCAATTACCACCATTTCCCGGGCCTGCTTCCCTACTGATATGTTGCTGATCAGAGAATATTATGCAGATGGTATCAATTCTAGTGTTGCTCAAAATTCATTGATTGAAGAAGTTCAGGTTTTGGGTGGTGATTCTATACAGGCAATAGCTTTCGTGTGTTACTCAGACAGCTCACACAGTTCAAGTAACATGTTATTCATAGAAGTTTGTTTAGGAGGCTGCAGGGAATTCAAAATAAGTGGCCCTTTATCCTTTCCATTTCGTCCTCGGGAGGAATTCTCGTATTGTGGGATAGAGTAGGGGCGTCAGGTGACGTCGTGTTTCAGGGACATACTCCATTTCTATTAAATTCACCTTGAGCGAGGATGGGTCCAAATGGTCATTGACTCCTGGAGTCAATGACCCAAGCAGACCCACTCTGAGGGGAGCCTTTCAGGATGAACTGTCTAAGGTGAGAATTGAATGTAATCTACCTTGGTGCATAATAGAGGTACTTAATGTTGTTCGTTTCTCTCATGAAAAGGTGGCAGATGGATAACAAACAAGAAGCATGACAAATCTCATCTTTTATTAGTAGGAAAGAGTTAGTTGGCTTTCCTCTTAGTGGGTCCTCCTTTACTTGGTCTAATATGCAAGATAACCTCTTATGTTATAGATTGGATAGGTTGCTGTCTACTTTAGATTGCGATGCTCATTTTCCTTATGCCAAAAATTCCTTGCTAGGCATGTGGTTAATCATCATTCCATCCTGATGTGAGGGGGTTCATTGAGAGTATGTCTAAGGATCCTCCCTTTAATTAGAAAACATGTAGTTGTTGCACCCTTCCTTTAAAAGTTGTATTTGCAAGTGGGGGGGAGGTTCTAGCAGGTGGGTGGTCGGGCTTTAGATTTATGAAATCTCTTGGTTTCTTTAGATTTAAGATCAATGTGTAGAATAAAGAACCTTTTGTGACTTTCATGGAAAAAAGAGATTGTTTGAGGAGGGTATTCAGGAGATTGATAAGCAGGAGGAAGGGGTCTAACCGAGGAGGTGAACAAAGAAAAGACTTGAAAAGGGAGTAAGACGATGTCATGTATGAGGAGAAGTGTTGAAAACAGAAACTAGAGCCTTATGGTAATGAGTGATGCCAACACTGGTTATTTTCCATAAGCTTGCAATTGGAAGTAGAAAAGATTTGGTTGAAAACCTTGCCACTGGAAGTGGAAGGCATCATGATAGATGATCAATTCAAGATTGTGCAAAACCTTGTTCCTTCTACTCCACCCTTTTTAGATCTGAACAGGACTTGGTTTTTAGGATTGGCAAATTAGGAGGGGCCAGAGTGGATATTTCCAAAGTGGGGTGGCTTGAGAAGCCATTTGAGGAAGAAGAGATCAATTTATTTGTCCTGAAGAAGGATATGGCTAAGGCTCCGGGTCAGGATGGTTTCAACAATGCATTCTTCAAGGAATAATGGGAGACCATTAAGGATGCGCTTTTTGAGATTTTTCAGGAGTTTTTTTGAAGGGGTAATTAATAGTATTTCTAATGCCACCTTCCTCATGATCAGCCCTAAAAGGAACAGGGCTACATACATTAAGGACTCTAGACTGCCTAGTCTGACTATTATCTTGTATAAGATTATAGTGAAAATCATTTCTCTTAGGCTGTGTTTGGTTAGCCAGAATCTGTAGGAAAGGAAAATGCGGACCCATCGGAAAATGTGGCCCAATTACCACCATTGGAAAATGTGGGCCCATCAGAAAGTACTTTTTCAAATGAGCCCCCTCACTTTTTCCTTTAAAATGAAGGGAAACAACAGAGGAAAGGAAAGGGAAGGAAAGTGCTTTTTTACTTTTCTTTCCACTGTTTTCTGACTATCCAAACACAGCTTTAGGCTCAAGAAGTTTTTCCAATTGTCTATTCTAATCAAAGTGCATTTATTAAAGGTAGGCATAATCTTATTGCAAACGAATGTGTAGAGGATAAAAGATCCAAGTCTCTAAGGAAGCGGGCTTAGTTTGTAAAACCTATTGACGCTGTGGAATGGGGTTTTGGGGACTTTGTGTGGAGTGGAAAGGCTTTCAGTTTAGATGGCGTAAATGGATTTTGGGGGTGCATAAGATTGTATCCTACTTTTTCATCTTTAACGAGAAGTATGGTTATTTTTGGTCTTCGCTAGACTCAAACAAGGTGATCAACTTTCTCCTTCACTTTGGTTAGTGATAGGGTTATCGACGAGCTGACCTAGCTTGGCTTAGGCTTAGGTTTGGCCTTGACTCACGTGCCGAGCTTGAAAAAAAAGCTCATTTATTTAACGAGCCCGAGTCGAGCACAGGTGGAGTCAGCTCGGTTAAAGCTGAGCTCACTTTATTTTTAAGTACATTTATAATTTTATATTATTTATAAAAATAAAATAATATTGTCAAGTTCTGAAAATAAAATAGTGATTTGTATTTTTTTGATTTTTTTTATGTTATATATGTCAAATTCATGGCTTTGTACATGTATAAATAATAGGATTCGGACTTGCGGCGAAAACATTATTGGACTGAATTAAGCTTTAACGAGTCGAGATTGAGCCTGAAAAATGCTAAATGTCATGGTTTGAGCCTTCAAATTTTTAATAAGCTTGAGCTAAGCATGGGCTTTGTTCAACAATATAAGTATAGCAAGCCCAAGTCGAGCGTAGCTCGACTTGTCCCATTAACACCCCTATTGTGTGATGTGTTGAGCCGTTTGGTCCTTCAAGCTGAGGAGCTAAATTTGGCGAGTGGTTTGAGAATGGGTAACGAGAGAATTTTCAGTCTACCACCTTCAATTTACTAATGACACTATTTTTTTCGAGGCATCTGAAGAACAAGTGTTTTGAGGTAAATATATTCTCAGATGTTTCAAGAGTCTCTAGGCCCAAGGTTAATTTCGAAAAAGAGCATCGTATGTGGGACTAATACGAGTCATGAGACTACTCATGTTTCGGCAGATAGGACGGGGGCAATGTAGGTGTTTGGCCAATTTCTTGTGAAGGTAATCCAAAAATGATGAATGCTAAACATGTAAACAAGTATAGGAACCAACAGAAAAATGATGAATTTAGTAAGAAAATATGTAAATGAACTTGCACGAACAACTCAAAATCAGTATAACAATAAATGTAGCTATTATGAAGGGAGGAGCACAAATTACAAACCTGAACCTACATAAGACATAATAGAAAATCCCATGGAGGTACTGATGTAATTACCAAGAGGATGCAAAAGTACATCAAATAAAAAAAAAAAAGATGCATATGAATAGACACAGAAAATTACCAAGGCTTGTGTGGAAGGAACTCCTAGATGTGCAAGATGTCTGACTCAAGGCATGCAATTGTACTGATGATGGGTCAATTTGGAAATTGATTTAATTCAATCATATATTGACACGTGGCAAGGTCAAATGTGCAATTACATTTAAAGAATGTATAAATTAGAATTTCGAATATTTTCTGAAAGTATATTTCGAAGAAAGCCCAGTCAGGGAGAATTATCTCAAACTTAACAACGTACTTCGAAATCCTATTCAAAATGGGTCTCGAAAGGGAATGTGAAAGCATATTTATGTTAATCACCATCAGTATTTCGAAGTTATGTCTCGAAACACCCAAAATTTTATGTTTCGAAAGGACATCTCGAAATAATCGATATTTAGTATTTCGAGAAGACATCTCAAAATAACCAGTTATCTTCTCAAAATTATTGACACACCTTTCGGGATAATCATTTTCATGACTCGAAAGTCATTCACTCATACAGAACTATAATGTATCATTACTTTTATAACGCTATACTCATTAAATTAACCAAACGTTGTGAAAGCATTCATTGAAACGTTACATATTGAATTAGATGTTTGGATATTAAATATTCAATTCCAAAACGCTTGTTCAGCCAAACGTTTTCAATCCATTCATGAAACGTTGCAAACGGTTAAAATAATGAATCTGAGGCTATAAAAGGAGGATGAGGCAGCAGAAAGAGGGATCGAAATTCTGAGCATTTGGACATCCTCTGAGAACTTGCAGTGTGTTTTGTCTTAAAATCCTTTTTCTGAAACTTAATAAGTTCTGTGTTGTCTTTCTGAACCATTCATGACTGATGTTAACCCGTTTCTCTCTTTGTATCATTGGAAACCTTTCATTGGAACGGTCTTTATTGATTTAGGCCAGTGAAAGCAAGCATTCAAATCCACTGATTGTGCAAACCACTTGATTAATTGACATTTTGGGTCATTTACCGGTTTGTGCATCACCAGTACTCACTGAATATTCATGCCTAACAATTACTTAATGAAGCTATTCACAAAATACATGATAATTATCAGCAGAAAGCAAACATATGAACATAGTAAATTAACAGTAACCACAGCAAGATGGAAAGGAAGATCTCGGTAAACAGAAATATTGTAACTGAAAGTAGTTTCATCATAATACATTAGCAACCCCTCAGTATACAACAACTAAAACATAAATTCTAATTAGACCCATTGCTACATAACAAAGAGAAGTTCGCCGTCTACAAACATCTTCCAAAAACTATAATATCAGAAGCTGATCACAAATCCCAATTTTTATAATTGAACACATCAAACCGGCTCACACAAACATTTGCATGTCACAGAAGGGAGAGGGAGAAAGAAGATAACCATACCCGTAAGCAGGTGGTGCCTTAGGGGCAGACTTCTCTGCCATTGCAACATTGATTTTAAAACCCCTCATATCATAATCTGATAAACAAAATGTAATCGTAAGTGCTATCTGATAAGAACTCCAATGAAATCCAAGAAGCTACTCTCTAAAACTTACTATTGTAGAAACCACCAGCAGAATGTGCTGCAGATGGATCTTCATAAGACAGAACAGCATCTCCTTTGCTGTTTCCAACATCATCTTTATATATCTTTATGCTCCAGGGCCATTGATCCTTGTAACCTCGTTTCTGCTTGATTCTTCCAACCTAAACACAGCAATAGCAGCAATAGTACAGTTCCATTGCAACGCCATGAAATATTAAATATTCAAAAAAAATCACTAATAATAGCTTGGAAACAAATGCTTTCTTAACAATTAAATTCCTTGCTTAAAAAACACAGTACGACAACAAATTGCGTAGATCAATATCAATGTAAGTCAGGATGATGTTTTATCCTCCCCCACATTTTTAAAATCCTAGAAAATTATATTTTTTTATAGGTAAGAAAATGCTATTAATAATCTGACTAACTGATATATTTCCAAAGAACAACAATGCAAAAGGTATGTCAAACGCACAACTCTTCATCAAAAAATAAACATATGCAGAACAGCAGCTTCCAAGGTTTGATATTTGAACAATATTGTTAATCAGAGGATCCAACAGTTCTTCAAAAACATAGACAGTACCTGCCCAATGCCTCCAAAAAGCTCTCTCAACTCTTCGCTAGTCACATCTGGTGGCAGATTTGATATATAAATTCTCGAATTATCACAAGCATCACCACAATGCTCATCACACTGCTTCACCTGAATTTCAGTCGGAGCACCACTGTAACCACTTCCAGTCTGTCGAGGACCACCAACATATCCAACAGGAGGGCCTCCCCAACCACTGCCTCGTGTATCTCCCGGTCCATCACCAACATAACTACTTGGCGGGGCACCATACGATGGAGGATATGAATTGGGCCCACCAGTATAGCTGCTGGGAGGAGGAATCGCTTCTGTTCCATAACTACCACCGTACAAATTTGGCGGTGGCGGATAATTCCCACCAGGTCCACCATAAGACGCTGATGAAGGTCGAGGAACCTGATCATAACCGCTATCTTCTCGTCCTTGACTACCATAAGAGCCCCCTTTACCGCCACCGTAATTAACATTTCTACCACCTTGATTCCCTCCATATCCCCCGCTAGCATCACCACCACCACCTCCTCTGTTATACCCACCACGGCCACCGCCCCCGCCACCACCATGATCACCAGAGCCTCCAGGAGAAGGAGCTCCACATTTATTACACTCAGTTCTTCTTGCAAAGTTCAGATTCCCACAGCTACACCCATAAATACCAGTTTCAAGATGGTAGTTGACATGAGGAACAATTAAAAGAAAATCCAGAATGGAACAAACACCAGTACCAAGTTAACATGCCTAACAGAAAGGAAACCATAAAGCCAATAAATCATAGAGGAAAAGATCGCTACCTGGGATTAGGGCAACGCCAGTCGCCTTCTTTGCCACTGCCGCTGCGACCACCACCACCACCACCGCCCCTACTTCCACCGCCGCCGCCGCCACCTCGACCACCACGGTCTCCTCCATGATATCCGCCGCCACCGCCTGGAAAAAAAAGAACAAAATTTCAATAACAGAAACAAAAACCTAATACAAAACCTAGTAAAAAAATAAAATAAAAATATCAAGAGAGAAAGAGAATTGAAATTTTAAGAACCTCGAAATCCTCCTCCTCCTCCTCTACCAGCTCCGCCACCGCTCTGCCCTCCTGCACCGCCGCCACCATATCCTCCACCACCGCTGCTTCCATAGCCCCCGCCACCGGAAACATTACCTCCATAGGCTCCGCTACCACCCCTGCCACCATAACCACCTCCACCACTATCCCCGTAGCCTCCCCCACCACTAGCGCCATAGCCTCCGCTACCTCCACCACTACTACCACCATAACTACCCGCATAGCCACCGTCACCGGTACCCCCATAGCTGCCGCCATCTCCTCTGGACGGATGAGCAGATTCATCGCCTCCAGAACCATACATCCCAGACATGATTTAGGGTTTTCTTTTGTCCTCTGGTCAATTACAGAGATATATCTACAGAGAAAGATGTGATTGTTTGGAGCTTTCTCTTGTTCTCAGGTTCGATTGCAGAGAGAAAGAGAACAGACGAGTTAGGGTTTTTCTTCTTCTCAAGTTCAATTTCTGAGAGAGAAAGATATAGATCTTTCCCCAATCGGCCAACACGAGAGAACATTATTTTCTTTTTCTTTTTCTTTTTTTACGGTAAAAGTTTAACTAGAAAAGTATATTAAAAAGAAAATTTTTTAACCAAAAAAAAAAAAAAAAACAAGAAGAAATTTTATGATGTTGACACGGCCACCATAACGCATGCAAGTTGCTGATCCAAACCGTCGAGTTTCACGATCACAATCTAATGTGGGCCCTAATAGTTATGGCTGGATGAATTTAAACCGTCAGATGGAAAATTGACGTCCTTTTGATTTTGACTGTGATCTGGCGTATGATTATATCTTGATCCGGAAGGAGAGAGGTTATAGGCTTCAAGGGGTTTCCTAAGTGGGGCCCACGAATTTTGAATTATCAAAATCCCAGCTTATCATCTTGATCGACTCCGATCAACAGGAACCCCTCTGATGGGGAAATAAGAGATGCCCAGGTGATGTAATTCTAAAGCTACGACTTATGAGATCACCAAATCAACCATTTTAACAATATCAGCTAAAAACGAAGGATTTGGAAGGAACTTTAAGCTTTTGACTATGCTAAATCCTACTACATCAATCATGGGACAAACCAAATTGTCACAGAATGTCATCAAGAATCTCAGAAGTAAGATCAAAATGAGTTGCTTCATACCAGGTTTTTTTCTACTATGAAATACCAAGGAAACATACCAAAATTGTAGCCGTTACCAGCAGCGTCGTCCGGGGAAGTGAGGACCCATGAATCGAAGCTGAAGGAGAAGTGCGGAGTTCGACCAGAAACCTGCAATTTCCCACCGAAGGATCAACTGTCGTGATCAAGCCCAACCCCCCAAAGTCACAGCTATTTGCCATTTGGTCATGCTGCTGGTAGAAGCTATTAAACGCATAGGATACGTTCCCGGGCCAACTAATGTTGAAGCAAGAGCCTCCAGGGGAGAGCGTCGTGGAATCGGTAACAGAACAAACCTCAGTAGCTTTGGCTGTTGAATTCGAAGTGTCTTCATTGTTGTTGAGAACACACCATCTTGAGGGAAGGTACTCGACGTTCTGAGCATCCACGAGATTTCTTGAGCCTTGGCCTAAATCCATATGGTACTTGGCCTGGCCATCAAAAGTGAACACACCCCAGTGTCTCTCAAAATTTCCAGAGGCTATGCTCCTTCGATCTTCATCTAATAGGATGAAGATGTATGTCTCGATTGGAGGCTTCTTTGGTCTGAGTGGGGTCCCCGATTTGCTATGAAGATGGTCTATCAAGCCTTTCATGAAGGTCTCGGCAATGGAAGACGTGGCATTCAGTGCCCCATCTGTTGGCCATCCGATCTGCCCAACAACAATTTCCATGTCAGGAAACCCAATCTTTGATAAAGCAGTAACCAGAGTATCGTAGCTTAGGTCGAAGGTGTTTTTGTACATTTTATGGCTGTCATTGTGCGGATGTGCAGTTCCTTCGAAGAGAGAAAAACCGAGGGATATGTTCTTGTTTTGGTGAAAGCTCGAGAGAGGGGAGATGTTCACCCAAAAAGGGGAGTGATGCTTACTTAGAAATGTCAGGAGTTGAATCATAGTTTTGTTAAGATCAGGCCTGAAGTGCCCTTTTGATGGCAGGCCAGATTCTGACTGAACGGCGTCTGAATTGCAAGGAACCACAACTTTCACTCTGTCAGCTAATTTCGCTCTGATGAGAGCTATTTGGATGTTAGTCACTGCACCAATGACAAAGGTCTGCAATTGTCCTCCATAGCTTTGCAAAAAGGGCTCGTCTCCAACAGCAATATACCTAGAAACAGTCGGAAAATTCATAAGAAATGATAAGAAAAATCCAGTGAGCTATTCAATGATTTTAGGATGTCTATATAATATTTTTGTATATATTTGTGCATATAGATATATGAATGTATGCAGATGTATGTATATTTAATGCAAAAACACTTTCTCTTATGAATTTATTTCTGTTTTTTGGGTAGAAAACCTCCACATCTGTAGTTATATGAATGTATGCAGATGTCTGTATATTTAATGCAAAAACACTTTCGCTTATGAATTTATTTCTGTTTTTTGGGTAGAAAACCTCCACATCTGTAGTTATATGAATGTATGCAGATGTCTGTATATTTAATGCAAAAACACTTTCGCTTATGAATTTATTTCTGTTTTTTGGGTAGAAAACCTCCACATCTGTAGTTCTTTCCTTTTCATTTGAAGGCAATAATACAAGCAAGAACTTTATTAAGACAAATCTGAGAAGATAACAGAAATACTCACAAAAGATGTATTAACTCAAACGCCAAAGCATCTTAAACAATGCATGCAATCCATTTAGAAATCTATCCAGACATTTTTCGAACTGAACAAGGAAATCTCAAAACACGTAATGCATTAGATGAACTTTTTGCAAATTGGTTTCCATGAAAAAGAAATGAAATCAAAACAAAACCAACGCAACCCCCAAAAAAGAAATATAAAGAATCCTATCGATTCTTGAAAATTTAAGTTCAGACATATAATGATGAAAATAACTCGCAGTTTGAACAATGGATTCTCAAGTTTGATCAGCTTAAATGGGACCAAATTCTCTAGATGTATAACCACAAATCTTCCTAGTGGTTAATGCTTCCTGATTCCACCATAAATAATATAGGAACTTATTACAAGTGGATCCATTGGATCAGTTCATCAATAGCCTTAGGTCGAATCAGTTCGCCAACAGTTCATCAACTAGTGATTAATCCATTTGAAATTCCTTCGTATTCATAGATAGCAGGAACAGCGGGATTGAGAGTCATAATGGTGCCAGTTTGTCAGCCTTATGAAGACTGACAAACAATGATCAAGGTGAGACTTGTTTCATCCTTGTCAGAATTAAGATATCCAATGTTAACAGAGAGAAAATTGCTCCTTTCATTAATGAAGCATTTGAAAATAGAGGGTGCATCAACGGTCTTCAGATTTTCATTGGCCTCAGATCAACTTATTTGGGATTTTTTTTTTTGGGGGGGTTGAGTTCATTAGATTCCATTGATAAAATAGAGATGATTACAATATGGTACAGAAAGCAAACTGGTACAAGCAACTAGATTGGGAAAATTTGGGGTAAATTTATTTTGGCACATAACAGATAAGCCAAGTGATCACATTCAAATGGAGGGAAAAGGCCACGGTTTTGGTAAGAGGATGTAGACCCCAAGAGTCTTATTTCTAAGTATAAACCTCAAAGCAAACTGAAACCATATACAAGCAAGATCAAGCCATGAATGCATTGCAAGAACCATCAAATGGGGATTGAGCAAATCCTTTGTAGCAACCCAAATCTTAACTTCACTGGGGTTGGAGCTCATGTGACCTGATTTCCATCTAAACTTAATGCCTTCTCAAAAAGCAACCAAAATAGGACCATCTCACCAATAATAATAATTAAAAAAAGAGAGGAACAAAAAACTAATTTCTATACTTAATCCACCAATTTCTCTAATGAGAACACCACCTGCTAAGGTCCAAATTGTTGTATGTAATGGAATACTTGAAAAATCTTTTGGACAACATATCTCGAGACTACAATGAGCATAGTGCAACAGTGTCCCACCAATAAACCTATGTATCCACAGTTACGTCTAGGCGTATCAATTGGTTTGGTTAAAACCGAAAACCGAATGAATCGAACAGAAAAAAATGGGTTCAGTTTGGTTATTTGTAATTCTGGTTTGGTTATGGTTTAAAAAATACAAAACTGAATTAATTTGGTTCAGTTTACGGTTTAGTCCTTTATTAAACCAAACCAAACCAAAAACCGAACCGAATTAATCGAACTCACCTAAACCGATAACCGAACTGAGCTAAACCGCAAATTAACTAACCAAAAACCGAACTGAATTAACTGAACTCATCCTATAAAAGCTGGGAACGAACCAGATTCCCCCTCTCTCGATTGTCTCTGATTTCGGTGAGCAAAGAGGCAAACTCAAAACCCTAGTACACATCTTCCATTCCCTATCCGGCGGCGGCATACCCAAAGGCGCTGCAACTTTCACATTCTCCAGTGAACGTCGTCGTTCTCCTCAATCAGTAATCTCTTTCCTCTTTTTCTCCGTTTTTCTTCTCCTTCCATTCTTCTTCTTCTTCCACTCCGTTTTCTTCATTCTTCTCCAACACACCCGTCCAAGCCCATCCTTTAGAACCACCACCTAACAGTAGCAACCCCAGCTGCATCTTCTTCAACCACCTTCTGTGCAGCTCATTAATCCACCTCCAACTCCTCAGTTTCCATCAACACCCCAACCTCCATCTTCTCCATTCCGGTCTCCACCTCTCTTTAAAATCTGCAACACCAAAAACCCAAATTCCCTTGTTCTACAGAAACCCAACCTTCTTCCCAACCAACACCTGCTTTCGGTTTTCGGTTATTTCGGTTCGGCTTACGGATTAGTAAAAAATAATCGGTTTGGTTTTTGGTTTGAATTTCGGTTTGGTTCGGTTTTCGGGTTGGTTACTTAAAAATTGGTTTGGTTTAGGTTTGAACACTAAACCGAACCGTTGACAGCCCTAGTTACAACTGACGGATAGAACCATGTGAAAACACATAATATGGATTCTTCTCACAACTAACCTTCCCTTCAAGAAGCAAACCTCCACACAAAAGATTCCACCATCATATCTTAGTCTTGCTTAAAGGATTTCTGACATGTTTGACTAAACAAAAAGATGCACCTAGTCTTGCTTCCAAAGTGTGAACTTCCTCATATTTTCCAATAGTAATAAACCAGTAGTCGTCACATATAAACCACCCACCTTTCGTGTTTTCCATCAAACTTTCAAGGATTTTGCACGAATTGAAATACTGTTTCTCTTACAAGAATGAAGATAGATTCCACACCTTGTTTGGAAGGATGAAAAATGACAACTGCTCTACCAAGGCACCCTTGATGGCATTGTGGAAAAAGAAAAAATAAATAAATAAATAATTGAAGTGCATTTTGTTTGTACTTTATAATATTGTCTTTTGGGGTGTCATTTACGGCTGTGGTCAAAAGTCAGCTTCTGATTTATGAGAGATGAGAAAGAGAATATTCGATAAACCTGATTCTGAGAGAGAGGAAATTGTTTTTATCTCCAAGTAATCAAGACACACTTTACGTGCTCTCAGAAACTCTATATCAGCCAATTCATTTGCTGATCTAGGCTAATGGTAGAACAAGGTGTCCAAACCATTTGCCAAAAATATCTAGCCAATCAAACGGAGTTAATGAACTTCCTGGAGCAGTCAAGAAAAACCCCAGCCCCTGAGATGACAGTGTAAGAGTCTTCCCTAAATCTCCAGGTCCGAAAAAACCCTAAGAGGAAGCTTCCTTCAACCCTGCACTCAATACGTGAATCTCTGCTCTAATAGAATTTCCCAGTCTGTTGAGACCCAAGAAACCATGTACAATCGTACCCATATGATCTCTAAATACTCCTCCAATACAAGAAGGACCAGGATTTCCTAGACAGCACACATCAAAGTTGAATTTGAGTGCTCGAACTGTAGGGGGTCCAGGTGATACATGTCCTACTAGATAATGGGATACCCATGATGCACATATCAACATAGTCGACCATCATCCCTCTGCCTGATCTAGTTCGCTCAAAAAAATTCTTATTCCTCTCCCTAAATCACCCATAAGATAGCATGAAGCACGGAAGCCCCAAATGCAGCAAGTGCACTACAGTTATACTATGATAATACAAGCATATGTCCTCCCAATTAGCTAATCTGAAGCTGCTAAGAAATAAAACCTCTTCCCAATCAGCTAAAAAAGCCTCAAAACTACTTCCTTTGAATCCTCTAATGTAGAAGCCAAAAAAAACAAAAATAAAAGAAAAAATAATCTATACAGCTGATCAGTTAACTAAACCCACTTCCCTTTCCTTTTCTTCAAAAATACATCTACTAAATTCCTTCCAAATGGTCCAGCACATAACAAGGGGAGTAAACTGCCATATTCTGGTCAACTTCCTATTTGCAGAATACACACTCCACCCCTCCAACAGCTCAAACAGACTTTGTAGGTAACACCCAAGACAGACCAGATTTTTTAAGCATAAAATTCCACACCGGAGAAGTGAAGGGACAATGGATAAAGATGTGATTTTCTTTTTCTTCCGCTGCCTTGCATAACGAACATCTACTCAGAATGTTCCACCCCCTTGAGATTAGGTTGTCTATAGTTAGGATCTTATCCCACACTGCTGCCCACATAAAAAAGCACCTTAGATGGCATCGGCAACTTCCAAATAAACTTTCCAGAGTTAAAACATACATGGCTATATAAAAGGATCTGATTGTGAAAAAAGACATTTATAGACGTCATCTAGCAACTTTTATCTTGTCCCCCAATCCTATCAACCATCTCCATTGAGAGTAAACACTCCATCATCTCAAAGAAACCTTCACTTTCCCAATCAAAGATTCCGTACCATGTTCTTGAAGAGCGCACCATGGTGTTGAAGAGCGTTCCGTACCATGGTAGTGATTTAGGTACCGTAGGGTGTCGTTTTGTGATAAGGTACTCAAACAATTCTCTCATCCCACTCCATTCTCACAAATGGACAGATAATCATTAATCCAAGCATCCTTATTACCAGCAATAGAATAAAGAGAGGGAAACAAATTGTGCAAGTATCTACCCTCCTTGCACCAAACATCACCCCAAAATTAATCCTATCCCCATTCCTAATCTTGAAGCCAATATAGCTTGTGAACAGCTCATAAATTTCAGTGATGGACTTCCGGACACTCACGCAATAAGTTCCCATGACAATGTTGCTACACAATTTTATTCATATTTTTACAGTTTTACTCTTACTTCCCCTCAGTGACCCCAATACCGATCGAAAAGCTTCAGGAGCAGTCTCCATTTTTGTCTTGCAGCAATTAAATCTACAAAACTTAAAGCCTCTATAAACGTTCATATTGGCATTGATCGAATGGATAGAGATTTTCAAAAAATGAGGCAGGTAGGGTAGTTTTTAGTTGTGGTCAATTTCAACTACGTGGAGGAGTTCATAATAGATTGCTATCCTCAAGTGTGTGGAGCATTAACCATAATGTTGACATCCATAAAATTACTTGCAATGTTTCTCATCTTTACACAGAGCCAAACCAAGACAATAACTGCTAGAGATGGTGGGTGGCTCATATTCACTAGTCTCCAGATCCAAAGGGGGGGGGCGGGGCGCTGGGTGGTTCGTTGTGCTGGGTCAGTACCATGGGATTAGGGGGTTTCAGAGCCCCCACAGTACGGTAAGGGTATATTGAGGATTTTCCCTATATATCGGGTAGGAGTATAAGTTGTAACCCTAATTCGTTTTTTGATATAGTGGATACTTCTTCTCTCCCGTGGACGTTGGCTTTGCCGAACCACATATATCTGTGTGCATTGCTTTGATCTTCGTTTTACTGTGTTTATTATTATTGCTTGATCTCAATCAACAATAACACAGTGTGGTTGAAGTTACAAACTGCAGAGGTTGTTAGAATTTACACAGAATGCGATGGTGATTGTAGTGTTCTCTTAATCTTTTTTTTTTCCTCTTTCCTTTGGAGAAAACAGGGCCAGCTTAGTCATCTGATTGTTTTCTTTAAGTTTGCGAGTCAGATTGAACTCATCAATCTTCACCAACAGAGTAAGGAGACATCAACTTTGATAAAAGCATAATACACAAAGGGATTGCCATACCCAGTCTCAGGTATGATCTGGGTAAATCTTACCCCATTGTAGTGAAGATGAGCTTCTCTGACACCAGCTAATCAAACGAAAAAACCCAAAATACTATTAAAGATGGACATTCACAAAAGCAAGAAAAACCCAGAAACCACAGAACTACAGAACCCAAGAAAAGAACAAAACAAATTCAAACTAATCTCTGAAAGAATCATAACAAGAACAATCCACTAACCACATAACTAAGGAATGGATAACAATAGTAAGAAATCAGTTAAGAACACACAAATTCTTTGATAAATGGCTACATTTTCACCCCAAAAAACACAAAACCAGAAACAACCCCGAACCCAGAAATTCAAAAACAACCACAAGATTCGAACCATATAAGGAAAAGAAAAGGGGAAGAAGAATATCGTACTGTATTCGAACTCCTCCACCACCTTCCGAGAGATAACGAGTGAGGTTATCGTGCACCCAACTCTCTGCAACCTTCTTTGAAGAATTCAAGCTTCTAAGCATCGAATTCGGAATGCCAACCGTAACATCGATACCGGAGCCTGAAAGCGATTGAAGAACAAGAGGGTCTGCATCGAAGAGCTTCACTTTACTAATACTATTGGACTTCAACAGTTCCACCACCTTGGGATGTGGCAGAGCATGCGAAGCAGAGGTACCCCAGTTTATGCCTATAGCTCGAACCCTCGTTGCCGAGCTCGAAATGAACATTAATAGAAGTAAAAACAGAGACTGAATCGGTGCCATTCGCGAGCTTTTCCTGTTTTCTCGCTCATGCAAGTTTTCAGACAGGTGGAGCGGGATTAGAGTTTGGTTTAGAATTTTGAACTTCCACTCTTTGGAACCCCAAAAAACAAAAACAAAAAAAACCAACAACAACAACAACAACAAAGGGAATTTCCACTGTTCCACTCTGTAAGAAGAACTTATGTTAAAAATAACATGTAAAAAACAATGTTTGAGAATTTATGGGATTTTTATTTTTTTTGTTAATTTAATTTTTTTTTATTCTGTTTTGGGGTAATCACTTCTTTTTCGCATTTATGATAACTGCAGATACATCTCTTGTGTGTGTCTTTTTTTGATAAATTAGAAATGCATTATATAAAAGTTACTGCGAGCTACATAGTCTAGGGTATCTCCCCGTAATATTGGTGATCAGTTGGGTTAATTAAACCTCACTTTACACGTGGCGCTTTTTTAAAAGCACGTGTACACGTTTTTAGTATAGCCGCATACACTGAATCATTCAATAAAGTTGTAAATGACTGTACAGCCGTCTTTTGTACAGTCGTCTTTCACATGCCAATTGTCAGCAGCTGTGTACGGCGATTAAACCGTTTGGTGAAAATATGATATTTAAACCAATTCAAAAATATCTGATCGTCTTTATCACGAAAAAGGGGATAGCTTCTTGGAGAAGCAACCTTTTTCAATTCTAGCTAGTGGGGGAATGTCACGTGTCCCAAACTCAACAAACACAAACAATCGTCCTTCTTGAAATATTCAAAAAGACAAGGACTTGTGTTCCCACGGCACACTGCTTTCTAGGCACTCGAGAGTGAGGAGGATTTCACCCTTCCTTCGGCGGACTTTATTTCACTCGAAGGACAAATTTAGAAGCATTCCACTCCTAATAGAGTCCTCCAATATGTGAATCTTATAATAAATCCTCGGAGTCACATCCACTTACTCTCTAGAACAGACTTCGAGTGGTTATATTCCATACCTTTACACTTTAAAGGTATTTTACTCAAAAAAAGATCGTCGATGGAAGACATTCGAAGGAACTTTCTGTACCTTCTAACTCATAAGTCATTCTTGAATCACATCCATGCACTTTGAAGGACCATTTATTATGTTATGTCTTAAAGGGATCACGAAGCAAGTATATTTTTTCTTGCTAAGGCAAATTGAAAGGCAAACTCGAAAGCCAACCACCTCCAGATGATGAATTTGAAGGAGGTATGTTTCCTCCTGCCAAAGTGAATTTGAATGAGGAATATTTATTCCTCCTAAAGCGAATTTGAGGCTAACCACCTTGAGATTAATGACTTATCACCCTTAAAAAAGACTAAGGATTCTGTCCTCCTCAAAAGACACGGACTTAGGATTACCCCCTCGAATGCGGTCTTTTATGCATTCGAATTACAAACTAGGACTCGAACTCGCTTTTATTTATTCATATGAATTGATTTCGAATCATATCTTGGACTTTCACTTCTAGAAGTAAATCCTCAGTGGAAAGGGCTTTAGAAGTCGAAGGCACGCTATCTCCAAAAGTATTTCATGAAGATAGGTTTCCTACAGGCTTTGAGAACGTCCTCTCACTTCACTTTGAAGGAATTCACATGTTTACCTCTGATTTCATTCAAGTAGAAGGCACTCGGATTGGTTACTGTAGCTATAAACCTCAAGGGATTTCAAGACAAACTCTTCTTTACGGGGACTATTGATCATGAACCTCAAGGGATTTTAAGACAAACTCTTCTTTACGGGGACTATTGATCATGAAAACGAGATCCCTGATGAGACACTCAACTTCGAGTTCTCTATATGGGTAATTCGATAATACATTGATCACCCTGTAAGTATACAATTGTTCTTGATTTCCTTCGAAGGAAGATAGCCGCTAAAGGAAGTTTCCTTCGAAATATACGAATTCAGAAAAGTACTTATACATTGCTTTGTCCCCTAAAAAGTTGATTGAGAAGGATTCTCAGAATGGAAAGCACGTGGTAAAAATCTCACTTACTTATAATATATGTTTTCTAACTTATCTAAAGGGGGTTTTGTCTTTTCTGGAATGGCGGCAGGAATGGTGACGTTGCTCTTGGGATTTGTATGAAAGTGACACGCGTCTCCTGATCCGTGTTGCTCAAGTTCTAAAGCAACTTATCGTAGAGCAGATTTTTAATGTTTGAAATGATTTGGTCTCTTTCTCTGGAAGTAACTTAGGTGTGTTGGAGAACACGTGTCATCTCGGATACATTTTAGGACCACGTATCACTCAGGATGTACTAATCGCATGACGGTCCCTATTTGGAGTGGAAAGCTCTCTACAAATAGTAGAACCCATCCTTCATTGACGAGGACCTGAAAATCTTATTATCTGATCAGAGGACTAAAGCTTGGAGAATTTAGGATTTTCTTTGAACTTAAAAATAGAAAACAACAGTGAGTAAAGGCACTGAAAGAGAAAAAGAGCAGTCTTCAAACTTTGAGGTTTTACTGCTCTAAGATTGCATTCTAACTGACCTTTCAGTTATTGCAACATTCCCTTCCTTTTTGTCCCTTCTCTTTGTTTTATCTACAGGTCAAAGCTGACAAGAAACGCTCTTGACAGAACGGCTGCGCGACAGTTTAGGCTGCTTTAAGACAGACTTCTTTATATCTTTTTTCTAATTAACTGGTTGTAATTGATTTTTATATGTTAGTTGTCATTATCTTCTAATATATTTGGTCTTTTACAAATTCACCGTAATTTTTTTACTTAACAAAATATCTATAAATAACTCCATCTATAAGAGTGATGTCATCATCCAACTTATCCTCAATCATATTGTTATTTCAATATAAGATTAATTAAGATTCAATGTATCAATCCTGCTGCATTCCACTTCCAAATGAGAATAGTGGTAAGAGAGAAATGGTGAGACACACCAAGATAGTGTAATTGATTTCGATACACTCGGCAAGTAGGTTCGTAAAATCGCCATAAACAAGGTTTTTAAGTCTAGGGATCTTAGATCGGATCGGTTTGGGCTGATCCTAATCCTGATGGGCGATACCTGCCGATCCAGATCCAATCCAAAAGTTGGATATTCTTTAAAAAGAAAAAATTAGATCGACCGAACCGGCTGTACTGGTCGGGACCGGTCAGTGTCGAACCGGTCTAGGCGATACCAACAATATCATCCGTTTCATATTCAACAAAAAAAAAAAAAACCTTTGAATCGGTTGGACCGTTCCAATCCAAAACCACTTGATACAATAATTGTTTCGTGACTTAGGATCGGACCGGCCGATCCGGACTGGATCGGTCTGATCTTTGAAACCATGCACATAAATCCACTTTTTGTTCCATGTTTTATACTCAAATACAAAAAGCATGTCTTAATATAAGCATCTTCCTTACCAAAAAGTGTTTATAAGCGTTAGAATTCATTGTTAAAAGCTAAAAACAAAATTTGACTGTTATTTGGGCCTCATTTGACTTGCACTTTGGGAGTGCATTCCATAACTTGGTATGAGTCCCGGTTGGTGGAATGAGTTCTAACAGATAAATGGTTGTTTCGTTAGCAAAGGCAGAATGAGCTCTCCCAAAAAGCAAATGAGAAAACACCATTCATCATAGATTCACCTCTAATTCTGATTTTAGATTTTAATAATGAGTTTTGAGTTTTTGTAGTGAAAACTTATAAATAAGGTGAACAATGACAAACTTGTAGATATACTATTACTATTATAGATTACTTTGGAGTATTATTAGCACATTTAGAAGGATAGAAGTGTGCAAAACTTATGTGTGGTTATGGGATTATATAAAATTAATTATAATTAAAAGAAAAAATTAGAAAATTTGGTCAAAACTCATTTTAGTAAATGGGAAACAAACATCTATATTAGGTCAGAACTCATTTTGTTGCATGCAGTTCCCATAATGAATTTAGGAAACTGATTCTTAGAATGAATTTCCAATCCAAAATGTTATCCAAACGAGGCCTTAGTGATTTGTTTTATGAAAGTTTCTGACATAAATTATGTCTTAATGCCTTTAAAATCTCAAAATAATATCTGTCATTGCCACATTCAAATCGCTTTAGAGAGACTGTTCAGACATTAAGAACAGTCAAGGCATGAAATCAAAGGGTGCAAAGGTTTGAGCGCCTGTATCTCGCGATGAATTGTTTGTATTCCACGATAAAGCGCTTGTATCTCGCGATGAAACACTTTTATTTTCCGATGATTTATTTGTATATTACGATGAAGTGTTTGTATCCCGCGATGAAGCACTTATATCCTGGATTCAAGCGAATCATTGTGGGATACAAGCAAATCATCGCGGGTCCAACCTCTAAACTAGCTTTTGTGCTCTAGAGACGATGTAGGGCTCCGCATCCTCTACAGCGAATGACTTATAGCGATCCATACAACGTCGTTGGATCGCTACCACGTGCACAGGTAAGGAGTACCAATGTTATAGAAGGGGGTACTCAAGGCTATTTTTTGGCAAAATAAATACATAACGTAACGGCGTTAAATAACTTTTCTTCTGTAAATTTTTTTTTCCTCTTTCCTTTTTTGACTTCCCGTAAAAAAAAATTTGGTTTTGCTGCCACCATTATTTTTTTTTTTTGCCTTGTCTACCCTAAAATAAACCTTGGGTATCCTGTGAAAGTGGTACCAAAGGCTAAATTTGGGGTACCCAAGGCAATAAAGAGCCAAAAGGTACCCAAGGCTTAACA
>JAUPMG010000013.1:16227825-16245708 GCA_031762675.1 Pachysandra terminalis | reverse complement strand
CATTATTACTAAATATTATAATTATATTAAATCCTACCCTAATGGTACCTTGTTGCTCAATATCCCATGGGTACACTTAATCAACCCTTTGGTAGCTTATGCATAACCTTGTCACAAGAAAACCCATGGGTACCCTTAGCTAAGCCTTGGATACCCTGTTAATTATCAACCATAGGATACCCAAGGCTTAATTGAGGGTACCCATAAGTTATTGAACAATAAAGTGTCCAGGTTAAACTTATTATTATTAATTTTTTTTTTTTTTATATTTGACATCGTTAAGTGAATGTTTGCCGTTAACTCCACTTATGCACGTGACAGCGATCCAACGACGCTGTATTAATCGCTGTAATTAGTTAGCTGTAGAGGATGCGAAGCCACGATGTAGCACTACAAATTTCCAAGAGAACAGACTTTCAAAATCAATTTTATCAAATTTGCCGTAGAGCATAAGCAACAGCAACATTAGAAGTGATTTTTTTTTTAATCACAAAAGGCTTCAAGTACGCTAAAATTGAAGCGGATTCAATGGTCAAAAGAATATAACTTAGGAAATTTTTGATACACCATGGATACTATTCAACAAGAACATTCCTTCTTGTGGTTTGGGTTTTTAAGCCTTTATGGCAAGGAACAACAATCAACCACCGATGTGTGGCTCACTTGGTAGCAAGTTGGGTTCTATTGGGCGTCTCTGAAGGAAAGTCTAGGTTTCAAATCTCATTAGAAACACTTGTGACCAGGAGTTGACTTTTAATGCTCCAGCCCTGAACGGGGATTAGTCCCACACCTTTGGGGGTGTGGGGATACCACGTGGTTAACACCAAAAAAAAAAAAAAAAAAAAAAAAGTCACATAAATATGATATCAAATAAATCTACGTAATTTTAAAAAAAAATGTTTTAATTGATATTGACAATGTGCCTGTCATTCAAATTTATCTAATTGATTTTTATTGATTATTATTCTTTACCTTTGCGCGATGGACCTTAGATGATTTAGATCCTTTAATTTTTAAGAAAAGAGATCAATAAAGGGTTACCTGTTAAATAAAAAACATTATAGCAAGTTTTCAGATCATTTGTATTGGAAATAGTCCATCAATGCATGCGCCGGAGATATGATTGGTACATTCTTCTTTGAAAAAAAAAAATATCTTTAATCTCTTAAAAATTTGATTTTTTTATCACGTCTCTTTATAGATATTTTTTTATGCACAAATGGGGTATTTGTTATGTACACACCATTTAAAGCAGTAGTTGACTCACTTATCATGCACTCACCTATCATTATTCAATAACTTAGCACCATACCCGTACATAATACCAAAGTATACTAATCCAGACTATAGGTCATTTCTTCGGTGATTCGAATCCATGACGAGACTATTATTTGATCAATGTCGATAGAGTGGGTCATTGTGGATGTTGGCGATACAAGCATGATGATAGTTACCATCCTAAATGATAGGTTTATCCAAATATGTTTCCATAAGTCTTTGGTTTTTTAGGACTATGGTTAAATCTATAAAAGGTGGTATAATAGACGGAATTAAAATGCTTTGGTATTATATATGGGCATGGTGCGAAGTCATTGAATACTGATAAGTGGTCAAATAGAGAAAGAGCTACCATCAGATCAATGTCGATAGAGTGAGCTACCATGAAACTCGGCTAGAGAAAAGCTTAGGACTTTTGGAACAACGGTTAAACCCGTTACAAATTCTCGGTGCAGACGATCCGACCCATTCGGGTCGTCCACATGTGATTTTGAAAATTAGAAAACTTCTGTTACATTTGTAATATCTTTTTTGGCAAGAAAATGGACAAATAACAAAGAAACCCTAACTTTGGTATTTTTTCTCTTTTTGGTTTCTGACTTATTGTGGAATCCTGGAGCAGATATTTCTCTCTTGAATTTTCTAGATAAACCACGGGTTCGCCACGCGCTTATACAGTTTACGCAATCTCGTCCGTCCACGTATGAACTCATCCAATGGTCCAAACGAAAACCTAAGCCACCCAATAAGACTTATATCTTTCATCTTCTCCACCACACCCTCCCATTCATCATTTCCACATCTCTCTCCTCTCTCTCCGTCTCTCATCTGGTTTTTCTCTTCCAAACTCTGTTTCTGAGTCCAAGTCTTTTTTCTCTCTCTCTCTCTCTCTCTCTCTCTCTCTCTCTCTCTATATTTATATATATATAGTTCTTTGCTTGATCATCGGAGACGTAACCATGCTTCTCAGGCCTGGTTCTGTTTTCGCTATCTCAACCACACAAGGGGAGAATCTATCTCCCTTTTTCTCGTCTTCTGCTTCATCGTCTTCTTCTTTGAACGTTTCATTGAATTCAGTTTTGGGATTTTCCAAGTCAAACGGAGGAAATGGATTAGTTGTTTCTGCTACAAAGAGTAACAATCGTCCTCTTACAGGCGTTGTGTTCGAGCCGTTCGAAGAGGTGAAGAAGGAGCTTCAACTAGTTCCAAATACTCCCCAGCAATCTCTTGCTCGCCAGAGGTATTCCGATGAGTGCGAGGCAGCAATCAACGAACAGATCAAGTGGGTTCTCTCTCTCTCTCTCTCTCTCTCTCTCTCTCTCTCTCTCTGTGTGTGTGTGTGTGTATACCTGTATTTGATTCTTTATATCTAATTTTCTCGATCCCCCTTTTTATATCTTTTTTAGATTTATCAAGGATTCGTCTCTTGTGTTTCAATCTGTCGATCTTGGTTTTTTTCTTTCGTTTTTTCCAATTTCTTTAACGAAATCTTCTGTTTATTTCAAGAATATTTCTTGTTCTAAATGATTTTTTCGTTTCTGGGATTTTACAGTGTTGAATACAATGTCTCCTATGTGTATCATGCCATGTTCGCTTACTTCGACAGAGACAACGTTGCTCTCAAAGGCATCGCCAAGTAAGCCCCACTCGATCGATTAGTTTGTTTTCCTTCTTGTTTCTTGATTAATTATCTATGTTCTTGTTGATTTATGTCTTTGTTACTATTAGGTTTTTCAAGGAATCGAGCGTCGAAGAAAGGGGACATGCAGAGAAGCTTATGGAATACCAGGTATTTCCCAAATCAAATCTAATTTCATCTCCCAAATCAAGCCTTCTTTTTGAATGTCTTACATTATTTTGTTCTTGATTTTTTTTTTCCAGAACAAGCGAGGTGGGAAAGTGAAGCTGCAATCTATAGTGATGCCCCTGTTTGAATATGACCATGCAGAGAAGGGAGATGCATTATATGGTAAGGTTCATTGGCTGTGTGTGTTTCATTTGTTGTCTCTATACAATACAAATAGCTGCATACATGCTTTTTCCTAGAAATTAAATTGATGTGTAAAGCACTGAGATATTGACTTGTATGTGTAGGAATGTGTATGCATATGTTGCATAAAGAAAAGTTCCATTTATAGATATTGTTGCTATTTGCTATCATGTTTATCTTTTTTGAGGGAGCTTTTTTATAAATTCATCTTTGTACGGATGGATGCAAGTCCTTTTTCTCCAAAGTGTTAGTATGATCCTTTTGTGTGCGTGTGCGTGTGTGTGTTTTCCTTTCACACTCTAGGGAAAGCATGTGTGTGTGTGTGTGTGCGCGCGCGTGTAGGAATGAGTATGTACATGTTGCATAAACAATAGTTCCATTTCTAGATATTGCTGCTATTTGCTATCATGTGTTGTCTTTATTTGAGGAGCTTTTTTACAAATTCATCTTTGTATGGATGGATGCAAGTCTTTTTTCTCAAAAGTGTTGGTATGATTCTTGTGGCCCCATTTGGATACCAATGAAATTCCAGAAAGTAATGTGAGACAATAATATGTATGAAATCAATGTAAAAGAAAGTGAAAGAACTTTCTTGATGCTGTTTAGATGTGGCAAGAAACTTCCATGATTATTAATGAAAATAATGTAATGGTGCGTTTGGTTTGCAAGAAAATCATAAGAATCTTGAACATAAATTCCAATTCTACCCTTGTACCATAAGCCGTATTTATGTTATGCCACCCCTTGTAAATTCGGATGTTTAAGAAGGGTAATTTAGGAAGAAGAAAAAAAAGTTTTCTCACGGCACAGTTCGTACTAATCTTGCAAGAAAAAAAAAAGTGAGCTTTTCATCATTCATTTTCTCACAAAAGGGGTAGTCCCCATCTTTTCTTCTATGCCCTTGGTAACGAAATGAACATGGAATACAAGAAAAGTGTGCTTTGTAGCATTCTCTTGCACTTTCTTGACATCCAAACGGGTGCCCGTGTGTGTGTGGACTAGATTCCCTTTCGAAACTCTAGGGAAAGCATTTTATTGAGTTTAGTGGTTTTACATGTGTGCATGTATATTCAAATCTAGTAGTTGGCATTCTCACTCACATGAATATATGTCTTTCTATAGATGCTTTCTTTATATAAATGATTAAGCTCACAGTGCTAGAAAATATTTTCATGACCCCTTTATTGTTGTACATGTATGAACATTTACATGTGTATGATTAAAATGGATGGGTAAATAGAGATCTATAGCATTATGCAACTCAAGTAGTGTTCTTATATGATTCTTTTGGCTTATCATGTGTTTCTCTGTCTTAATGTGGTATTGTGCTGTGATTTGGGCACCTTTATCTCTTCCATTAGCATTTTTTAATTTTAATTTTTTTTTTCAATTCAGCAATGGAGCTCGCATTGTCATTGGAGAAGTTGGTGAATGAGAAACTTCTGAACTTACACAGTGTAAAGCATCCTTATGTTTCTCATCTTCTTTACTTGATTTGATATTTTAGTTTAAAGTTACCATTATATGCTGGTGTTTCGATTACTCGTGGCTTATGTGTGATGTTGAAGTCTTTACCTGGTTCCTATGACATGTTTTTTGAACCTGCAAGCTACTCAATATGTGAGTTCCTGATTGATTGGGTTCTAATGTTGGTTCTTTCCTTGACAAACAATAGGTTGCTGATCGAAGCAACGACGTGCAGTTAGCGGATTTTGTTGAAAGCGATTTTCTGGCTGAGCAGGTGATGAACTATGACTTTGTTTCTCTATGTTTGCTTGCATATTTTAAGAGGAAGGGTTTCTAATGAATTCAAGAACGTTTTGGTTTTGATAATGACTATTAGTTTCTTCCCTCTTTAGGTTGAAGCTATTAAGAAGATCTCAGAATATGTTGCTCAATTGAGAAGGGTTGGCAAAGGACATGGTAATGTTTCAATTCCAAAATCCCCTCTCCTCACTGTTGCCGACATCATATGCCACACAATACATGTGCCTGTATCCTTCACTGGTTTTATTATTTGGTGCTAATAGCAGTTGTTTTCACGCATTTGCAGGAGTATGGCACTTCGACCAGATGCTCCTCAACGAGGAAGCTGCTGCTGCTGCATGACGAAGAAACATGAGTGTTCCCTTGGTTCTGTGTTGTAGTTTAAGGAATAACTTCTATGAAAGGTTTTCAATATGGTAGTAGTCTTTTCATATAGCAGTTTTAGGTTGCTAGTCAGTTCGAGAAACTTTTGTTGATAGTATTAGATAAACAAAGCAGCCGAATCCTTTTAACATTGGAGAAAGCATTTGACGACATGTTCTTGCTTACATGGAACTAGAGCATGTCTTGGTCTGTATTTTGGATGACTAGGCTGTTACATCTTGAATGTCTGTGTGTTTTAATGGTATTAAGCATTTTCGTAGCCTCCTTTCCTTGAAAAAAATAATGGTATGGTTGTGGTTTGTTTGCCTTGATATGTTAATCATTTGTAGAATGGTTTTAAACTGATTCGTCATATGAGCATGTAGAACACTATGAAACCAATCTCACCAGACGATTGACTGTAAATCATCCACACACTTTGTTCTGCTGATACATTTCATTTTAAACAACAGCTCGAGAAGCAATGCGTAAAGTACAAGTTAATTTATTTTAACAGGAACGATACAATATAGTAGCTATCACCCTTGACATAAGTGAGGGCAATTCAAGTGGACCTCAAATAAAGACCTCTGATGCTGACGCTCGTCTTTGTTTATAATGATATATTCTTGTGGGAACTAAGGACGACGAGAAGAATCAAACCACCTGTACGTCTGCATTTATTTATTTATTATTGGTGGAATACCGACAAAATAAGGTCGTCGTCCGAGGCGATAGCCATCGCTTCCGGCACGTCTGCATATCCACTACAAGATTCCATATCCTTGAGTACAATCAGAAGGGTGTATCAGCAATTAGGTAATAGCCCATACGTAATACTTGTTGGATCAAATACAGGAACAAACCTAATATTTAAACCAAGATTGAAATGACAAAAGTCGTTCGAAACAGTACCAACATATGAAAGCCAAAAGAAAACAAAAAACAAAAAATTCCTCCAGTACACGTCCTGAACTAGCAGTAGAACCGAACTGCAAAATTAGTGTCCATCCACGGAATAACTTACAAACTATACCTGGATCAAACTGCCATGAAGAATTTATGTGGTGGTAGCAGCTTGAGCTGCAAGCCTCTTCCTAGCCTCTTCGATGATGGACAACTTGATACCCTTCCCCTTGGGGAGGGAAATCCATGGCTTTGTCCCCTTGCCAATTGTGAAGACGTTTCCCAAGCGAGTCGCAAACTCATGCCCTGTAGCATCTTGAACGTGGATCGTTTCAAAGCTCCCCTTATGTTTCTCCCTGCTCTTGATGACCCCAACGCGCCCTCTGTTCCTTCCTCCGGTAACCATGACTACATTCCCAACATCAAACTTGATGAAATCAGTGATCTTGTTGCTTTCTATGTCAAGTTTGATTGTGTCGTTAGCCTTGATGAGAGGGTCTGGGTAGCGGATGGTACGCCCATCATAGGTGTTGATGTATGGAATGGCCTTCTGCCCGAACCGCACAGAGCGGACCTTGCAAAGCTTGAACTGCCACAGGTAACAAGTCTAAAGCATCAGAGAGCCACATGTAATACAATGCAATACATCAAATCACTGTATAATACAATGCAAAACATCAGGGGGGGAATTTTCCCAGAGGAAAAATTGGCTTGGTCTAAACCGAAAACTGAACAAACCAATTTAAAAAGGTCAGCTTGGTTTGGTTTTTCTCATTTAGGTTTGATTATGGTTTAAAAATGAAAAACCGAATTAGTTTGGTTCGGTTTTTGGTCAAGGCTTCAATTAAACTGAAACAAAATGAAAACTGAAGCCAACTAAAATAAATAGATATAAACCGAAACGAACTAGACCTATATACATACATACATTTGTATATGTATGTCTATTTAGTATATAAAATGAAATTAATTTTCTACAAAAGAAAAAAGACTATCAAATGGGAAAAGCCAAATTTTTTATTTGGAGCGGTTTTCTGTTTAGTTCAATAAATCTCAGTTTGGTTTTGGTTTGGCCACTAAACCGAACCAAACAGACAAAATAACACCCCTAGTTATGAAGAATAACAAAGAATACAAATGTGTATGAGTATTTACTATTTAGTACATAAAATAACATTAATTTTATCAAACCAAACTGGAAAAACCATATTTTTGGTTTTCATTTTGGTTTGGTTTGGTATTCGGTTTTATAAATCAGTTTGGTGAAGTTCAATAAATCTTGGTTTGGTTTTGTTTTGACCACTAAACCAAACCAACCGAATTAAACCCCTAGTTCAATAAATGTGCTGAACTTACAGAACACACACACTCACTTCAAAACTTTATGTATGACAAGTAAACTAATAAACAAATGAAGTCGTAGGAAGAGATTACCTTTGCCTCTTCATCCTTAATCGAATGAAGACGGAATCTACCCTTTGTGTCATATAGGAGACGGAAGTTCTCATTTGTTTTGGGAATTGATACAACATCTAACAATATAGAGTAAGCACAATATTACTTCTTCAACAAAGAAAAAACAAGTATAATTCTGAAGTGAAGGACATCTGCATTAGCACAGATAGGAAGAAGCTTTCACATCGACTACACCTATCTGGTGTCTCCACGAAAACTGGACTCTACATAATGCAGGTTCCATTTATGAAATTGTACTCAGAAGCTTTCACATCGACTACACCTACGTGATGTCTCCAGGAAAACTGGACTCTACATAATGCAGGTTCCCCATTTATGAAATTGTATTCAGTAACCAACACCACACATGTTTGTTGTGTGTGCATGTCACACACACACACCGATTGGAAATTTAACATGAAATCACTTCAGCATGACCAATTAGTTTGTGTAATCCATCTTAATGGACAACCATATGGCAGCGTTTGGCCTGGCTTGTGCTTTTGGATAAGCACTCGTTGGATAAGCGACTCAATAGGAGCACTTATCCACAACATCAATAAGTTGCTAGGTTTTAAAAAAAAAATGTGTTTGGTAATACAGATAACTTAAATACCTTAACAAGATAAACGCAGAGAAATTTTCATAAATTTAGGGATAAAAATGCCATTTTAAAAAATCTTAGTATTTGTTCAAGGTTAGAACTGCCATTTTCAAAGTGCCGTTAATGTTTAGAAAACACTTCCCCGCATGAGTGATAAGGAGAAGTTATTGAGAGCAACTTCTCTTTTTTGGCTATCTTCCTCCAGTGCTTATGAGTAGGAACTTACCCGTTCGTCGTTACCAAATGCATTTGTAACTTTAGAAAGTACTTTAATAAGTTATAAGCTCGAAAAAGCACTTGATTAAATAGTGCCAAATGTAGCCTATGACTAGAAAATATAAAAGATTTTAGCAAAGTAGTTAGAGAGCGCATACCCATGAATCCTGTGGGGTATGTCTTATCTGTCCTAACCTTCCCATCCACCAAAATATGCCTTTGCATTAGAATGGCAACAACCTCACGATAGGTGAGAGCATACTTCAGCCTATTTCGAATGATAAGGATCAATGGCAAGCATTCCCTGGATTTGTGAGGTCCAGATGATGGCTTTGGAGCCTGCAAAAAGGAGCAATTTAAATAATAATTCAAGCACGGAAATATCAAATAGAAGTAGCGGGGGGGAATGAACGTATTTTACTTACAAATGCACCTCCAAGCTTGTCAAGCATCCAATGTTTTGGAGCATTGAGCCTCTTCAGATGTTTCTTCAACCCTCGCGCCTATGATACACCAGATGATTGTAAGGCCAACAACAAAATAGTGCTCATTCTAATTCTAACATATGATGCATTTACAATTATACTTCTCTATGCTTGCACATAAAATCAATAAAAAGAATTATAAGAGAACATAATGAGCTTTTAAAACAATCTATTGCGACAGACTCACCATCTTTAGTAATCTCATTTCCAAGTAAGACCAAACAGTGTCGGGCAATAGGGTCTAACCGTATTCTCTTCGCCCATACCCAAGCAATTCCATCGAGTGGATCAGATGCAGGCGGCACCCTATTGCCCCACGTCACCCAACTTCACGTGTACAATGAATCAAAAAAACTGTTAGCTTTTTTTTTTTTTTATCCTTCTTCACATGCACTGTGATGACTTTTGGGTGACATGGGGTAATTGGGTGCCGCCCGCACCACAAAGCCACGCGCACCTGATCCACTGCCAACTCCATTGGTGTTACTTTGCTTCTTGATTTCAAATAACTATCCTGTTTATAATACAATGATCTTTCCTTGCATCTATTCCCTTTGTGGATTAATACCATATTTACTTAAAAAGTGAAAATAAACTGGATTTTCTGCAAATCGGTCACAATTTTGTATGCAACAATTTCCATATTTTGAATTAGCAAATCTAAAATATTGCTACAGGCTACTAATTCCAAGAAGTGACAGTGATAGAACTTGGTCCAGATCCATGTCTAGTCCTGAAACACGTAAATAATCTGCGTTTCGAACTGCAGAATGAGCGATATATGTCTCACTAATCGTTAATATAAACAATAATTCATATTTACCATCACAACCCATTAAACCAAATACACCTCCCATTCGAATTCATGCAAGCAAGCATAGATCTAAATTATGACCATACCCACAAAAAAGCCTGGGAAACGTTTGAAACCCTAGTAGAGTGTTTTTGGTACCGAATCGAAACCCTAAAAATTTCTTATCAAGTCAATGAAAGACACCCTCCTGAAGAGACATTCAAATCAGAGAAAATTATAACAGCAGCCAACTACCAAAGAATCATCAAGCTCAATGTCTATAAGAACACAATCAATAGAAAAATACACACAGATCAAAAGATGCAGACAACGTTGATCTGAAGAACATCGACTAATAAACGAATCAGATGAATAGGAAGAAAAATTTAACACGAACAGAACATAGAAGAGATCTTACCATGTTTACAGTCTTCGCTTCGAAAACTCTTTTCCTCTTGGAACTGCGCCTCCGATGCTCGACCTACAGAGTGAAGAAGATACATGAAAGAACCCTTAAATAAAACCCTATCAAGGCAGATATACAAGTGGGCCTTTCGTGTAGAGGGCCGGAACGGCCCGATTATTATCGTGCCGGGTTAGGTCGGATCGGGTCGAATCGGTTCATTTTTTAGGCTGCGTTTGGCCGGGTTGTGCTTATGGATAAGCAGTCATTGGATAAGTTGCTCAATGGGAGCACTTATCCACAGCAGCGACAATAAACTGCTTATTTGAAGAAAACAGAGTTTGGTAAATACATTTATTTAAGTGCTTATGAAAGTTTAGGGGTAAAATACGTATTATAAAAATATTACTTAAGTTTAAAAATAACATTTATTTAAGTGCTTATGAAGGTTTAGGGGTAAAATAAATATTTTAAAAATATTAGTAAAGTTGTGAAATAGCTTAATGCATAAGAGCTCAGGAGAAACTGCTCTCAGCAAGTTCTCCTTATGGGAAGCCTTCCTCTAGTGTTTATGGGTAAGCACTTACCCATAAGCTCAACCAAACACATTTAATTTTAAAAGGTGCTTATATAAGCTAAAAGCTGAATAAGAACTCATAGAAGCAAGGCCAAACACAGCCTTAAATATAGATATAAGTGTAATTATGTTCGCCCGAGCCCTACCCAGCCCGAGATACGGACTTAACAACATTTACCCAAGCCCACCCATAATGTCATTTGCCAAATCCGAACCCGCCCATGGTGTCTTAAAGCACTTAGAAAGAAATAAAGTCAGCAAAAGTATAACTATTATATTTGGCTGCTAAGATTTAAGCCTAGGTCTCCACAATCACAGTATGGAATCTATATCTATATTATATATACTAAAACACAGTAGCCTCAAGCAACTGTTTCTCTCTCCTCCATGTGGTGCTGATGGAAACTCCATTTTTTTTTCTTTTTAAATTATTTATGACATGGAAATATGACTTTCTCTCTCTCAATAATTAGTTTTTTTATTAAAGTTTATTGAAATTGATTATCATAATAATTAGTTTCTGGTTTTCTAACTATAATAGTAATACTTTTGCTGACTTTATTTTTTTCTAACTATGATCCATTTGGTCCGAATTATTGTTTGGTGGTAGGACGGGTCTGGACTTAATTTTTAGCCTGTAAAATATTTTGGGCCACACTCAGGCCCTTCTCAAACTGATCCGATTACTTATCAAAATTACAGGAATACGGCTTAATGCTGATGCTCCATTTTAGCACAAGCCCGAGCGCCTCAAGGATATGGATAAGCACTCATTGGATAAGTTGCTCAATGGGAACATTTATCCACAACAATAATAAATTGTTTATTTGAATAAAAAAAAATAACGTTTGATAAATACATTTATTTAAGTGCTTATAAAAGTTTAGGGGTAAAATAGATATTTTAAAAATACTATTAAAGGTGTGAAATACCTTAACGCATAAGAGCTTGGGAGAAGCTGCTCTCAACAACTCCTCCTTATAGGTAGGCCTGTCAACGGACCGGATCCGATCCGATAATGCCTGATTCGGTAGAAGATTTTAGTGATCCGATCAGAATAAAAATGATCCGATCCGATAAAAATTTGATTCGGTCCGATTATATATATATATATATATATATATATATTATAATTTACAAGTGATCGGATCGGATTTAGATATTCCGATTTCACTATCGGATCGAATTCTGATCACCTATTTCATGATCCGTCGGATTTCGAATCGGATCGAACTCTTCGGATTTCGCTATCGAATCGAACTCAAATCAATTGCAATCCGGTCCAAATCCAACCCGTTGACAGGCCTATTTATAAGTAGACTTCCTATGCTCTCAACTGCTCCTCCTTATAGGTAACCTTCCTCTACTTAAGGGTAAGCACTTACCCTTAAGCTACACCAAACATATTTAATTTTAAGAAGTGCATATATATATATATATAAAAGCTATGAGCTGCAATAAGTACTTATAGAGGCCAGACCAACGCAGCCTTAACACCCCTTCGAGCTCAAAAGAAGCAGATTTCCCCTTCGAGCTCAAAAGAAGCAGATTTTATTGGGTTTGTTTTATTTGTTTTTATTTTTCGGATTATGTTTTTATTTTTCATCTTTATATCATGGAGTTCAGGTTGCTGGGATTATAATTTCTGAATACAGAGTTTTAGAAAGAGAAAGGAAAAAATATTCTCAGTGATTTCTGGATTAAATCAATTGACATAAGAATAAACTTTGAACTTGAAGAAATCAACTGAGAAAATCTTTAAACAAACAAACAAAAAAAACAACAAAATACATTTAGTCTCCCTTCCCATTAAAACAGGGATTAATTGTTCTCCACCTCAGTCATGGATGATAGAATGGATTAGGATTGAAGCTTCATCGGTTGCTAGAACAGGATTATCTGGTCAAGAACAAGAAAAAAAAAGTGTACTGTGTTAAATTTTAATGAAGGATTGCATGCTAAACAACTTGTCCCAGGATTTCATTGATCTTGATGATGCTTAAGAGAGAGATGTATGAAGGTAATAAGAAAAGAAAAGAATACCAGGTAAGTTGGAAACCAGCTTGTTGATGATCCCTCCACCATCATCTTCTTCTTTCTTCACTGGCTCATTTCCTCGAAGAATCCTTTCTTTCTTTTCCTCATTTTCCTTCTTTTGCTCTTCTCCTTCAACTTCACCTTTATGAAAAAAATTGGAAATCAGATTGTTGATGACCCCACCACCACCACCGCCACCCATATCAGCTTCAGCTTTGGGGTTCTCTTCTTCTCTGTGCCTCTTAGTTCTGGCTTCACCACCTTGATCAAACTTTTCTTCATCAATAACTTTTCTTTGTTTAGGAGTAGGAGGTGAAACCAAGTTGGAGATGAGATGGTTGATGATCCCACCTGAGTTTTCTTCTTCTTTTCCTTTAGCTTCACCATCTATCTGCTCTTTCTCTTCTTCTTCAGTTTTCCCTCTTGAACTGAGATTCAAAGGAGGCAGCAAGCTCTCTGAATCTGTTACACTGTCTTCCATTTTTTTCTGTTTCTTTAACTCCCAAATTCTCTTTTAATCTCTATGGCGTTGTTATATGGGACCGGGATCCTCTGTGGTGACACCACAGGGGATCTCCTGTGGTGTAGAGACACCCCGGGGGCGAAATGGTATTTTCGCCCCTCAGGATGTGGCCCATGGGACCAAAATACCATTTCGCCCCCGGGTCAGGAGATCCCCTGTGTGTATAGCACAGAGACAAGCTTCTCGTCAGAATAATTTTATAGTTTTTGAGATTAATCGTTTCAGGACACGTACTTCATTGAAGTTGTCCTCCTTTGCTTTCTTTAAAGCAATCTCCGCCATTGCTAGGTGGACAAGTGTTGGCTTCTTAGCTTACCTTTAAGTGGCTCACATATCAAAAAAGTCGGTTCAAATAATGATAGTATACATACGTACTACTGTTATCGGGTAGGCCTCCTTGGACTGTACGATAAGGAGTTGTGATATTTTATAACAGCGTCCATCATACAGCGATAGGCCACCAATTGTGTGTTCCCACGTATAGATTGGATTATTGCTTAATAGCCGTCTGATCTGTATAAATATTACTCGGACACGTGCCTTGCGATGGAGGCTAGTGAGGATGAACCTTCATGGTGGTGCCAAATCACTTGGGAACGACAGAAACCAGATCAGACGGCAAACCGCTTGCAGAAGGTCGGTTTAACCCGATCTAACAGGTGGTTTGAAATGAGACGACCATTGGTTTGATTTAAAACCTAAAGATGTCGTGGCCACACAACAAGCCTCTTGGTCGGATGATTAAGTCATTCCGGTTCATCCAAATCTAACCAGTTTTTAACAGTGTGCCGGTAAATACAACAATCTTTTCCGGGTGACCGAGCTAATCGAAAGATGGAAATGAAGGGCTGAAATCGGGACAGATTCGGATCGGATCCACCATGATCCGAATCCAATTAAATTCAAGATACAAGATGGATCATATGAGTAACCAAATCCAAGTCCGATTGTATTTATAGGATCCATGTGCGAATCCAACAAAGATCCAAATCTGAATATATATCAAAATTCGGTAATAAAAATGTTTTAAGTGGAGAATACAATTTAACTTAAATTAAAACACATTACCAAACAACTAAAGAAAAAAGACAAAAGAGAAAAAAATCCTACACATATATGTTAATCTAATCATATTCGGAACCGGATCTAATTATTCAGATCAGAACCTGACCTGACTTGACCAACATCAAATTGGACAAGGATCCAATTTAATCGGATAAATTTAAACAAATCCAAGTCATATCGAATCTAGATCCGACCCATTGACAGCCCTGGTCCAGAATGGTTTAAGGGAAGCAAACTAAGGTTGTGTTTGGCCCGACTTGTGCTTATGCACAAGCACTCATTAGATAAGTTGCTCAATGGGAGCACTCCACAACAACAATAAACTTCCTATTTGAAGAAAATAGTGTTAGGTAAATACATTTATTTAAGTGCTTCTGAAAGTTTAGGGGTAAAATAGGTATTTTAAAAATATTATTAAAGTTTAGAGGTAAAATAGGTATTATAAAAATATTATTAAATTTTAGAAATAACATTTTTTTAAGTGCTTATAAAAGTTTAGGGGTAAAATAGGTATTTTAAAAATATTACTAAAGTTGTGAAATAGCTTAATGCATAAAAGCTTGGGTAGCCTTCCTAGTGCTTATGGGTAAAGCACTTACCCATAGCCCTACCAAACACATATTTAATTTTAAAAATGCCTATACAAGCTATAAGCTGCAATAAGTACTTATAGAAGCTGGGCCAAACGCAGCCTAAATGTGCTGGTTGTCAATGAATATGTGTAAATATACATATTACACTGCTGTATCAATTTACTCCAAAATTATGTGGGTTTTCTCTATGGTACATGAAAAGAATGATGCTATTTAAATAGAAAAGCAAAACCTTTTGGTCAAAGACTTCTAATTTCTTCTATACCTGTGGTTGATACAATTGGGGATGCTCATACCAAAATTAAGAGGAGAGCAAGCTCTAGGCCTTCACCATGTGTGTCTCAGAAAGGGAAGAGTTAAGGTCTTCTCTGGACTGTGATCTCCTACTTTGAAGACGCATCTGACTTCTATGAGGGGTCCAGAAGGAACCCATACCACCATTTTCATATTGCATTTGACCCAGGCTACCTGAAGAATAACTATGTGAGATGCTGTTACCCAAGGAAGAAAACTCTGTGAGCTGGATGCTGCTGCTGCTGCCTCCCAAACTGAAAGGTCTTTGCTGGGGGCGTGCGATTGTAGGACTAAGCGGCATCTTTACTCTCCCGTCTCCTGAAATGCCGAGGATAAAAAGTGCTTTAGAAGCCAAACAAGGCGAACATAAACAGTAAGACTACCAACACCAAGCAAATTACGATTGGCAATGCAGAGAGAATTAGATTTAAGCGTAAAACAGGCAGTCATCATTCACAACTTCAACCATTGACAACAAAAATATAATTGTAGTTGTCAAAAGGTCCCAAATGAGAAGAAAGAAACAAATCTACATTGTCCAGCAAGGCTGTTGTTTCTTTTCTTTTCTTTTTTTACTTTTTTTTTATATATACAAATCTTATTATTGGAATGCCAATATTTATAGCTGATTTAATAAATGGAACATAATATTATAAAAACGATATTTAATTGTTATTCGTCATTGAAAATAATGGAATAACGGCCAATAGAGAGGAAATAACATAAAATATAGGTTGCTATAATTATAATTTTAAATTCAAAATGACGTAACAGTCCTTCATGCTATAGCATTATCAACCGTTTACATTGGTGTCATAATGGTCACTATATAAACCATGGACCATAAAAGGATAGGCTAAACAATTGAACCTTTCAAAATTGGTGACTTTGCGCATGCCTGTATGGAGATTCCCCTTACGGGGGAGAGGGCTGGGAAGCCTCGAGATTTCCAACTGCATTCCTTTTCCTTAAAAAAAAATAAATAAAAAAGAAAAGGAAGACGACCAGTCGATGACTAACAAATAGTAGTTGAACATATATGTAGTATATGTAACAGGTATATGTGTAATTATAAACTAAAAGTCAAGGATGTAAAGGAGCTCACCTGTACTGATAGGACTCCAACGCTTATACCGGAATGGAGATGGGATATTAAGAACAGAGGTAACCGAAGCACTGTTACACCTGAAAAGTGGGAGATAGGGCTTATGCAAAAGTCGAGGCAGCCAATTGCCAACACACGATAAGGCACAAACCAAAAGAATCAGTGTCATAAACACTAAAGGAAAAAGAATGGATGGGTTTAAGTTCATTAGGAGTATTCTATAATTGTGATGATCTATTCTGGATGACAATGCTTTCCCAGCTTCCAATATTGCAACCCCAAGTGTCCAGGTAATACTACCATAGCCAATAACCACTTGGCTATCTGCAATATGCAACCCTTCTCTCAGTAGTGAAACAATATACGGTGCCCTAAAGCAATACTGTTCTATAAAAGGTTGTGGAGCAACACTGTTCCTTGCATCTTCCCAGGCTCTTTCACAGAATTCCTTACCATTCTGCAATACATCATCAAGTGTACCTTCAGAGCTCAAGTTAAAAAATCGATACACCACGAAAAAACCGGACATCGTATAAAACTGTCCACGGGGTCGCGGTAAGCCATCCCTGAATGCACATGGTTGCAGGTCACAATCAAATCCAGGATTTAAGTCCGACCAGTCGGACAGATTGACTGCAACTTTTGCAAGTGCACTGCATTCTTCCCATTGTGGAGCACCAACCAACTGGATAGCGATTTCAGGCTTTCCTCCTTTATTCTTATTTCCATACCCAGTCAGAGGACTCCCTCCTTGATTAATGGGAGCACACTGGGAACATATGTATTTCTCTTTATAACCTGATTGCAAGCATGGATGTCTAAGTTCTACATTACCATTAATTAGATCCACATTAGTTACTCCTGAAGATTTTTGAGAAGATGAACCACAGACTTGTCAAACGCATCATTCAAGCCATAACGTGACAGCGAATAGGCACTAAGGTGATGATTGATAGAACCAATGCTCAGATTTAAACTCGTCTCATCATGCACGAGTTCCTTGGTTTCAAAAGTAACCTGCAACGATGAACCACCCAAGTCAAGTGCACCAAATGTTTCTTTTGTTGGTATTGAGCCCAGCATACCAGTGTGATAATTAAGAGCTATCCATCCATAGTAAGCTTCTTCCATACCGCTGATAATCTTAACCCATTCTCTTTGGCATAAGAACGATGAATTCTTCAAGATGGACCATGCATTGTTGAGAAGCCATTCTGAATCAGAACTCGGTAACCTGCGAACACCTGCTGTAGCATAAAGGAAAAGAGAAGTATTCTTATGAGCATTCTTGGGTATTTTCGTCTCTGCCCAGTGAAGAAGCGGTTTTATTGCTGATCTCAAGCCTGATATGTTATGCACCAGCTTGTCAAACCCAGGTTCAGTTTCCATTCGATGGTAGGCACGCCAATTCTGTGAACTAGACTTTCTG
>JAUPMG010000013.1:16209572-16222702 GCA_031762675.1 Pachysandra terminalis | reverse complement strand
AGAGAGAGAGGGAGAGCTAGAGAGAGATTACCTTCTTTCTGATTTCTTCTAAACTGTTTGCTTCTCTTCTTCTTCTTTTTTTTTTTCTTTAATTCTCCTCCGTATGAGTATTTATGAGCAGAGACGGTAGAAAAAGCCGGAGAGATTTCAGGAAAGGAGGGTTAAATTGGATGGAAACAGAGAGAGTTTGGTACAGAGCATTGTAAAACTTGGCTTTTTAGAGAGAGAAAGGGAGAGCACTATAGACTTGGCTTTTTAGAGAGAGAAAGAGTATTGGTCATAAGAGAGGATGCAAGGGGTTGTGAAGAGGAGGATTCCTGCAAAATATTTGTTAAGGCAAAAACTCCTCTGAAGCCATAACCTAAAGGTATAAAAAATTGGAGGCTTGGAATGGATGACTTTGTTTTTTTTTTTTTGGAGAGAGAGAGAAAGAGAGAGAGAGAGAGAGAGCTAGAGAGAGATTACCGTCTTTCTGATTTCTTCTAAACTATTTACTTATCTTCTTCTTCTTTTTTTTTTCTTTAATTCTCCTCCGTATGAGTATTTCTGTCTCAAAATTCCAGCCTCTTTAATTCTCTTTAAACATTTTCTTTTATAAGAGATTAAGATGTGGTTTAATAACCACTCCTGTTATATGTGTGACAAGTGTCCCACAACTATTTGGCTTCTATTAGATTTGTGACAAGTGTCTCACCACCACTTAGATAACTTGCCACTAACCCTTATTAGTTAACCCATTTTTTTTTCTTTCTTTTATTCTTTTATTTTTTTTATTTATTTTTTAATCTCACCATCCCACGTTTTTAAAAGAGAGCATGGGTGTGATAGGGTGCTTGTCAATGCACCCTATCACATATGATCAACCAATCACTTTCCTTCCTCTTAAATTTTTTTAGAAAAATTACTGTTTCAACAAATACTATACAACAACGTCATACATATTGCATATTAGATTGTTTCTAATCACATGTGGTGATCTTACTTATTAGGTGCATAACATGCATTAATAATTGAATCAGTCATTACATTGCATACTATATCATGCTAACTACTCACATTGCATCAGATTACATGTTTGTATATATCTTATCCATACTTATATGTTCAACATGTTATATTTTCATATTGACACATATCTCATGAATTACTCATTATTGATTATACAGATTACCATTGAAGAGTGGCCTTGGCCCTACTTCAAATTATAAACCATGTTCGATTGTTTATTTACTGAGCTAAATGTAGCTGAAGCTTTCGAGCACAATATATTTCAGGACCTATAGTTGATGGACACATGGACCATGAGGACCAAGGTGGAGAACAAGAATGTTTTGAAGATTTTAACAATAATTAGAGTTTTATTCAATGATTTTATTAGATCTTGTAGTAGGGCTTTCAATCAATGTAAATTTCAGTACTTCGATAAATAGGTTAGTTAATAGGGATTTGATTTAAAGTATGAAACTAGTTTTATTTTACTTTCCGTTGTTTTCTATTTGAAAGATGTTATGTGATGGAATTTATTTTTTAGCATTACTTTTCTATACTTAATCTTATATAATATCCTTCTTAATTAAATGATATTTGGCTACATATTGTTTATCCACTTCCATCTGGATATGGGGTGAGAGTTACAAACTAGATTTGGGGATTCCAATGAGATCTCTAGATTTGGTTCGTGACAAGAACCCAAGTTTTCCTACCCACATTTGAAGAGAAGAAGGATTCAAGTGAAACATCTAAGAGAGTCTAACAATTTCAAGCAACAAAAAGGTATTTTTTTACCTCACCATTTTATTTAGATTATTATCTTTATAGGTTTAGTATTTTTACTTTTACATTCCTTCTTCTTCATCATTTAGTATTTAGTCTATCATTTTCATCTTTTATCTTCTATAGACCAAAATAAGAGTCCTAATTTTCTATATTTATGGGAATGTGAGGAACTTTATTTTTATTTGGGATATTTTGACTTTATTTCAATATATATACAATGGTGATGTCATTTTATGTACATTGACATAAAATGAAACCAAGAGAAAAATTAACTCTCCTTTGCTTGGTTCTTTTATTTTTTTTGGGTTACTTCATTTTCACACATCCGTCTTTTCTTTTCTCACTTTATAATATATTCATTCTCTTTAAGTCCAATTAGTTTCCTTTTTTCTTGTCTCCATATCCATGTTACTTATAAATCCAGATGTACTCATCTTCAAAGTGTTCTTCTTAATCATTGTTTTTCTATCTTATTTTCACATTTGATTAATCATGTTATAAATGTAGACTAAACATGCATCTTTATTCAAATTTTGTTATTTGTTTTTTTTCTTCTTCAAGCATGATAGTAATTAATTATCTTTCTTCATTCCATGTGCGGTAGTAGCCTTGTTCATGATAGATGTCTTGCCTATTTTCAATCTTGTTTCTTGTACACTATAATACGTGCATGCTTGAATCACAAATGCATCATATAAACTCACAAATCTCGTCCCACACATTTTTACCCATCTTAGGAGGAGCTAAGTAAGCTTACAAACGGGTGACCATTGTTCATGTTGGCAATTCTTACGCTCCCAGAATTAGTAGGCCTACGGTTGGACGACCATTGTCTCTGGTGTCGGCACCCAACACTCCACTTCAATACCACCTGCGAAGCATATGGAGAAATCCATGTGTGGAGGTTGGTTACCCGTTTTGAGTTCCTACTGACCTTTAAATGTATACACCTCAACCCCTCGTGTAGTGGTAGTAGTGGTGGTGGGATGGTGGTGGTGGTAATGGTAGTGTGGTGGTAGAGAGGATTTCTCTCTAACTTCTTTCCTTTTCTTTTCTCTCAAAATCTCTACCTTTTTTGAGTAAAGATTTTTTAATCACAAAGAGAAATTTTGAGAGAAAATTTTCTTTTCAAATCCCTTTCTTTTCTTTCAAAAATGGTTAACTAAACAAAAGGCTTTCTTTAGCACTTTCTTTTTTTTTTCTTCTGAAATCCAGGGTTCCAAACACAGCCTAAAGGGATGAGAGAAGGCACCAAATATTTTCTCTGACTATTTTCGACGACCGACGACTATCTCCGATGATCGATCACCATCTTTAAAAATTGGTGACCATGTTCAAAGACTAGTGACTACTTCCGATGATTGACGACCATCTTTAAAGATCAACGACTATTAGGAAAAACGTCAATTGACTCGTAATTTTAATCATGTTTAACAATAATTTATTATATGCTTTCTGATGAATTGGATATTGAGAAAAATGAAGACCTCATAATTTCAATTGTGTTTAGCAACAATTTATGACAAAAATAAATAAATATTCAATTGCCTTGGTTTTTTTTATTAGATATAAAACCAATTTTGTTTTTTCTTCTCAACACAAAATCAATTGTTTACCAAATGATTTTATTTCACAAGAAAATATTGTAAAAGATGCTTTTATATTCTTGCTTTTGAAAACAACTTTACAAAAGCAAATACCAAACGGAGCGGGAGTCTTATTAAAAGTAGAATTCTCTTCTTCCCCTGCCATTCTTGTTCCCGCATTACCCTTAAAGGCTCAACTTGCCTTTCCGCCATTAAAGCAATTTGATTTCTCTAGTCTGGTTTGTGCCTTCCAACTGGTTCATGCTACTAAGACGAGCGTCCTTTCCCAAATGCAATTTCTATCTGAAATCATTTTGGTCTCGCAGTAATACCATGTGAGTGATTTGCCTCTCGAATTTTCTTTTAGTCACCGAATTACATTCCGCTGTTTTGCTTGATTTCTTCTATTGGTTTCGAAATTCTTGCTACTTTTTGTTTTAATCTTCTCTAATTACAGGCTGAATCTGTTTATCAAGATTTTTTTTTTTTTTTTTTTTATAATTATTTGGAGACTTCCCCCTCATTGTTCGATGAAATGAGTCAAAGACAAGTATGACTGAAAAAATTGAAATAAAAATCAATTCGGGGAAGAAAAAAAAATGGCAAAAATGAAAAAGAAACACCATGTTCAAGTGTTTTTCTTTCTACAGCTTGGAAAAAAAAAAAAAAATTTGTTATAGATTCTTGGGCTTATGTGCATCAGGTTTTCTTCAGAACTCCAAAGAATGTTTATGAACTAGTTAAAACGCCTAATGTTAATACACCAAATCCTCAAGGGAGTCATCCATTCTACGTGAAGTATCCATCTGTATGCTGTTGTGTTTTAAATTTTTGTACGTCTGGAAAGCTGTGACAGAAGTTTTATTGCTTGCCATTTATCCCAGATATTCTCATTATAGTACATGCATTTGGATCTATTGTAGAGGAATGGAAATTCTCTGAATCTCTACCATAGTGTTTAAACTCGGTATCGAATCGGGGATCGTCCCGGTCCGATACCAAGTTGGATCGGTGTCCCAACTCGGGATTGGCCGATCCAAAACACGGCCTTCTTGTATTTTTTTTAACTTTTTGAGGGAAACTGAGTGATCCAAATTGGATCGTTTGATCTAACTCGTCCGAAACCAAGTCAGATTGTCTCGGACGATCTAACTTGATTTCAGACTGAGCCAGAGAATTGTTAATAAATTCGGTATGGGCTTGGGATCGCGACTCGTCCCGAGCCGATCCCGAATTGGGTTGGCCGATCCTTTACACCATATTACTATCCCTACTACCATCCTTACAACCAAGGATGGTAATGAGTGATATAGTCGTGCATTTATGCAAGCATCTGTAAATTATACGTCATATATCCTTAATATCTTGTTTTGCTCCCTTATTTGCATTTTCTCTGTATATTTGATAACATCTGAGTGTTTTATTCCTAAATAAGAAATATATGCTTGTGATTTCATCTAAAAAGTAAAATTGGTAGTTTTACAGTTGATAGTAGATCTTACTGATTTTCTAGTTTTTTTTTTTTTTTTTTTTTCAAATTCTCAGGAATAAAACCTGGAGCTGAAATTCAGCCCTGATAACTTTATTGTCTAGGGAGATCTGTATATCAAGTTTCTAAATTCTAGGTTTTCAAATAAGTTGTGAGAAGAGAGAGGTGAATTCAGTTGATTCCAATGGGTGATTTTGCAAAGAAGATTGATATTGAGAAGCTCATTTCATACAGTGATGATCTGATCGAAGTCCTCAAGAACAAGAAGGACATTAACAATTTGAAACAATGCATGGAAGGATCCAAGATACTTCAATCATCTTGTGAAGTGGATTTTGACGAGGTTCAGAAATCACTTGAAGGTTCATTTCTTCTCTATTAGTATTAAAATTTTCTTAATCCAGTTAGTTGAAATCTTGAAAGTTTTTACTCACAAATTGGACCTTGCTATGTGAGTTATATTTTTCTTTACAATTAGTCGTTGCTGTTAACGAACTATATTTATACTTTTATTATAAATCAGTTGTAACATTTGCGAACTAAATAGCTCTCAGTTTGAGTAAGGGAAGGCATTCTCTTTTGTTAACTTACACTGCAAAAACTGAGGCATGGATCTCATTAGGTCAGGTTATATTTCATCATAGTGTTTAAACTCGGGGATTGGATCGGAATCGTTCCTGGCCGATCCCAAGTTGGATCGGTGATCCATATCAGGATCAACCAAGTCAAATAATCAGTCAAAAGAACTGAAAAAATGATAAATTACTTATCTCAGCCGATTTGTTTTGACTTGGCCGAGTTGGATCGGACGATCCGAATGAGTCAGACAATCCAACTTGGGATCGTCCAATCCTTTACGCCATGCGTTTCATTGATCACCACATGTATTGTTTGTTTTGTTATGCAATATAGTGAAAGCAAAAAATGGACTAGAAGCCATTGCACGGTCTTTCAGCAATCAAATCTTTATCCCGGATAAACAACAGTTCAACTGATTTACCTTCCAAAAAAAAACAGTTCAACTAGCTGAATATATTGTTGATTGTATGTTATGCTGCTTGACAACTCTTTTTGGTGCAGCAGAGTACCAGAAAAAGATATATGCATGCAAGCAAAAGGTAGATGAGGCAAAATCTGAAGTTGTTGCTGATGAAGAATTAGAGTTACTTCAGAAAGAATTGGAAGAGGAACTTCAAAGGGAACGATTACTTCAGGAGGAGCTTAGATAAGTACTTGATTGATTTTATTATATGTTTTTTTTTTTGGAAATCTTGGTTAGAAATGGCAGATTGGTATGGTGAACAGATTTTTGTTGCTGACCTTGGGATAAGGCATGCTTCTGTTGTTTTAATCTTGTTGGTTATGAGCGGCAATGATATTGATTACTGAATCACTGTTTTATGTCAACACAATTTTAAATGAAGAGGTTAGTGATCTTGAACATCAAATGGTCTCTGTTGAGGAACGAAAAGACGTTTTCAGAAAACTGGAGAAAGATGAATTGAGGGCACAGTAAGTACACAGACATGAACTCATCATAGTCTTTATTTTATGGTTATATTTTTTGATTATGAACCACCAATGACAGCTATTATATTAACTTGTTGAGGTATGGAGCCTGATTATTCGTTAGATCCAGCCCGGATTTTTGGACGGTTATTATTGAGAGTAAATTCATATTTTTGCTCTTTGGGTGTAACCATACCCTAATTCACGAGGATTAGGGCATATACAACTTTCGGTGAGAGTGGGAAAATGGTGAGAGATATCTTTATAACCCTATCCCTGTTTTTCTTGATTACAATGGATTTTCTGCTGCTCCGTGGTTTTTTCCCGAAAGGGTTTTCCACGTAAATCCGTGTGTTCTTGTCTATTTTCTGTATTGTTTGTCTATCGTTGTGTACATAACTAAATCTTGATGAACTCTAGTATATGTTGTGTTTGAATCACTATAACTATCATCACATCAACTCCCGCTTTGTGTCATCCCTTCCGCTGGTCATATCTTCTAGTTGTTGTGATGGGCTTGGCTGACACTCAGATGGAGAGAGTTACAGTCGAAGATCACAGCTCAATGCCATACTCAGAAATTAATGCAACTTTGTTTTTTACATTGCAGGAGGAACCTCTCTATGTATGCTTCAGTTGCAAATATTATCCCGGACTTGGACGATCAGTCCAAAATTTCCGGCCGTATCCTTTTCTAATGAGCTACTTGCCATGTCCAAAGATCAAAAAGAAAAAAATGAGCTACATGCCATGTCATTGAAATCTAGAGCAGTTGTATTGAGAAATGTATTTTTTTTTTTTATCTATTTGGGATATGAATGGCTTTGTTTGTTAACTTGAAGCAACTGGGTTATCCTTAAACCCAATTACAGATATTGTGGAAAGGGAAAAAAAGATGGTGGAGAAGTTTGAATTTGACCCTGCAAAGGCATCAACATCAGAAATATGCAATAGCCTTTGGAAGATTATAGGTCTTTGAAAGACATCAGATTTTCTCCTATTTCTATGGCTTTTGGCTCTTTTCTTTGTTCATCTTGTAAAAAAACTCTAGATAAAAGTCAGTTTATTTTGTTTTATTTTTAATTTTTGGGGTAGAATTGTATCTGCTATTGACTCACATGCAGGCAAATGGAATTGAGAATGTCTAAATTATCTGGTCTGTAGAGATTACTGAATCTTTAATCAAACATTAGCGCTTTAAAATGAATATGGATGATCATCTTACAACACAGATTATGATATAAATAGAATTCAAAGTTAATGACACATCACAGATTTCTATGTTATAAAGAGAATTCAAAGTCAAGGACCCATCACAGATTTCTATGATATAAAGATTCAGAAGCTATAGAGGCAATGGAAACAAGTAGTCACCAAAAAAATCGCCCACCGTGGGGCTCGAACCCACGACCACAAGGTTAAGAGCCTTGCGCTCTACCAACTGAGCTAGACGGGCTATTGATATACGTTTGCTAACGGTGATTGATGAAATAAAGAAGGAATAGGGATTTCGCTCAATTGCAAATATATAGATTATTCTCTTCCTTTTTGCATCTTTGATCTGTAAATCCTTGGTTAACTGTAGAATTCTCAAGGATTCCTGGTTAAGAATTTTAAGTGGGGATATGTATATATAAATTGCAGAAACTATGGGCTTGATGACGATGAGGTGGTAATGATGCTAATAACTCATGGGACGGGATAGGCCTCTAAGTGAATTTTTTTCAAGAGCTTACATCAATGGCGTTCTCTTTATGTTGTGTATTTTCATGGGATTTTGTTCTTTAAAAGCTAATGTCTGATTGGATACTATTGCTTTCTCTCTTTGTTTACAAATTCCTACAAGTTGCATATCCAAGTAAGAAAAAGGTTCTCAGAACTCATAAACCTAATTTATGCTTTTTATTTGATAATTCCAAAGCACTTATAATAAGAACTTAAGATCAAATTAATCCCTTTATATATACAATATGATCAAAAACAATCTCACATACACCTATTAAGACTTTTAAAATAAGATTTCAATGATAAAATACCCGTAAAATTCGTCACTGTTTTTGCAACCAAACTTCAAACCCTATTACCATATTAACAAAATGGTAGAAACATCCATTATAGATCTCAAAGAGATCCTTTCAATGAACTAAAGATCACCCAAAACAGACAATATGAACATAAAGTTCCAGCTCTTAGAATCTGAAAGCATCACAAACCAATGGTGGTGTGAAACCGTACGATTTAAACCGAAACTGCCTCTTTCATCTGACGCCTCCACGAACTTGTAATTGACCTTATATTTGTTGATGCTGCTGTGTCCTCTTTATAACATACTTGACGAATTGGGTTTGCTTTCTCCTTGTGATTGATCTCAAGGGATAATTCTTCACTGCAAGCCTTGGGCAAAGCAGTTCCTTTATAAGCCTTGCAGACATAGGTCACATAATTCACATAATCCTACAATAAGAGAAGTTAAGTCAATCCTTGAAGTTCGATTCCGTTCCCAACAATGTTCAAGATGACAGTGTGGTGAGTTCCATTGACTAGACCAACTAATTATAAAAAGAAAAAAAATACTAGATGAAATAATCGTGTGATGGGTAGGGAAAAATCCTAAACACAGAACATGGAAGGATTCCTGTAATGAGTATGGTGTTAATGACAGAAATACGAAAATTTTGGCATAGAATAAGGTTGCGTTTGACGCGACTTGTGCTTTGGGATAAGCACCAATTGGATAAGTGATTCAATGGGAGCACTTATCCGCAGCATCAAAAAGTTGCTTGGTTTGAAAAAATTATGTTCAGTAATACAGATAACTTAAATAGCTTAACAAGACAAACTCATAGAATTTTTCATAAATTTAGGGGTAAAAATGTAGCTTAGTATTAAGTTCAGGGTTAGAAGTGTCATATTCAGTGTCATTAATGTTTAGAAACAACTTCCCGCATAAGTGGTAAGGAGAAGTTGTTGAGAGCAACTTCTCCTTACGAGCTATCTTCCTCTAGTGCTTATAAGTAGGAACTTACCCGTTCTCTTTAAAAAACGCAATTATAACTTAAAAAGGTGCTTTAATAAGTCATAAGCGTCAACCCACACAGATTAGCTCAACTGACAGGCTCTCCAGTTCAGGAACTGGGGGTCCCAGGTTCGAGTCCCCGGTCTTACCTGATATATGGTCTGTGAGGGGTCGGGGGTTCCACGTCACCAAAAAAAAAAGTTATAAGCTTTAATAAGTACTTAATTAAGCAGTTTCAAACGCAGCCTAAATTTAAAAGATGAAACCAAGGATTATGAAACTAACCTCATAGAGTGGTTTTCCATTCACAACCACCCAAGGTACATATTTATGAGGCGGCTGAAGAGCATTGGTTTGTGCTGCATATTCCAGATCAAGCTTCATAATAGGATTAGGTCACATGTCAAACCAAGCAAGGAAAACGATTTCAGGTTCTGAATAACACCAAGAAAAAAGAAAAAAAAAAAAACCATGAACTTGCAGTAATTAACCCTTTAAGAGGATTACAGAGAGTTGTCCTTACTGGGGTGCAAAATAAAAGAAAATAACAAAGTACGGTATAATCATACAAACATCAAACATTGAAAAGTAGTATATATAATCAGTTCCTTATGTTTATTCCAAAGTGTCCATTCTATGTAAAGGTCCATGTTTAAGTAATTCAGTGAAATTGGTAATCTTTCATGACGCATTTACCATTTACTAGGAGGGGTGTGGATTATTTGGTTCTTATACTTAATGATTCAATTTTGAGCCACATAGTTTACATTAGATTAAATATAAATGTATCAAGTCTCTGTTCCCAATATTTAACCAGTTGTTATAAGAGAGAAATTTAAGGAATATAAAACCTCTTTAAAGATCATTCCAGAGTAAGACATTCTGTTCAAAGAGGGATCAGTCTCATTGATATTAAGCATCAATTCAGCTAAGCATGCCTAGGGTTGTCAACAAGCCGAGCTAGCTCGGCTAGGGCTCGGGCTCGACCCGTATGAGCCAAGCTTGAACTCTATAATTAGACTCGCTAGTCAAAGCTGAACCCAAAAAAAGCTCATTATCTTAACGAGCTTGAGCCGAGCTCAGTTAAAGCTCGGCTCAGTTTGTATATGAGACCATATTCCTATATCTTATATTTATGTATTACCATTAAACACACATGTTAATATATTATATTATATATATATATATATATCGTCAACTATAATATTAATCCATTTGTATTAATCTAAGTTTTCTTGCGAGCCGAGCCTTTTACGAGCTGAGCGTTTTGTGAGCCGAGGTTGAGCCGCCCAAAATATTTTAACGAGCCTGAGCCTAAAATTTTTTAACAAGCCTGAGCCTTGATAGAGATTTATGATCCCGAGCTGAGCTGGGAAAAACTCGGCTCGTTTACAACCCTAAGCATGCCCCTCATTGTATTCCTTCATCTATGTTCAACAATAAAGCACAAAAACATTTTTGAACTGGTGCATTTATTCCCTTTTTTTGCTAGACAATATACAGCTACTGCAAATTAATATAATCTAATACTTCTAATCCATGCAATGCAATGAAAGAACAGATATGGGGTTCTGATGATAATATCTATTGAGAAGAACAAGGTTCCACATTCCACAAATACGAAAAGAAATTGAGATAACAAGCCAAGGAAACTAACTAACCTTCTTGCCATATCCACTGTTATAGCAACCTGCAATGGGTTTTGGGTCCAAACCCAATTGCTTGAAACATGATTCCCAGGCAGTGTACTTACCCTCCAAGACCAACCGCTCAATGCAGTAAATGAACTTGAAATGCTTATTCTGCATCAGAATTTCACAAACACTGTTTAAAAGATAAATTCAGGATGAACAGGATCAACAGAACACCAAAAATCTTTATGGGTAATTCACAGGATGAACAAAATCAACAGAACAACAATATCTTTATGGGTAATTCATATCCTTCATTAAATCTTATCAAAACCAACTGTACAAATGGCTTTGAAAAGAGATCTTACCAGTTCAGGCCAGACGTTTATAGCACAGGCTTCCACAGTATTCAGTAAGCACTCGACTGGGCCGTGCTGTTTAACATCAAACAATCAAAACAACAGCTCCGTCACAAGAATGCATTTCCAGTAGTACTCAGAGCAAAAATAAGGCTACGTTTGGCATTGCTTCCTAAAAGGAGAAGTGATTCCTTCACAATTGATTATTATGAAGCGCTTTGTAAAAACTGTTTCAGATGAAAAGATAGCATCTGGTAAATGCCTACTTACAAAATGCTTTTAAGTCTAGAAGTTAAGAAGGGACAAAATGGATATTATAAAATAATAAAAGGATTAAATAGTCTCAACAAAAATGTCACTTAAATAATTAAACTGATTTCCACAAAAGCAATTTGGAGAAACAAGGAGTTGATTGCTTCAATGGAATCAGCATTTCAGTGAAGCACTCCATTTGGAATTGTTTCTCAGACGCGTTTATTAAACACTTAGGGTGTGTTTCGCACGCTTCAAATAAATAAATAATCTTTTGGTAAACCGAAGTGAAAAGCGATTCCACAAGAATCGCTTGGAATCGCTTCATCCAAACTCTGATTTTTTTGAAGTTGCGATTTCTTGCTTCAAAAATCACGTTTGAGGAATCAGTTTCAGGTTTTAATGAAATATGTCTTATGTTCTTATATGCCCCTTCAAAACTTTTAAAATAGCTATTTTACCCATTTTATCTTCACTAACAAAACTGTTACTATACACAAACTTCTCACAAATCTAACTTAGTCAAATAGACCTCATTTAAGGGGGACGGTAGGATTAAAGCTACAGGGATTTATGCAACCCTTTAACTTAGTCAAATAGACCTCATTTGAGGGTTCTAGGAATCAAAGAGTTTTGATTCTTGTTTTGCCCTTAAAAAGCAATTTGTTGTTGTCGTTTTTTAGAGTGTTTGAATAAATGAATTACATTCCAATTTTGCCCCTAAAGACAATTCTTTCTACAAACAAGCTACTGAAGAGAATTTGATTCCAATTTTGCCCCTAAAGGCAATTCTTTCTACAAGCAAGCTACTGAAGATAATTTTTACGAAAAAAGGTATTGAAGTGAATTCTGAAACGTGAGTGTAATAGTTAAGTTTTTTTTTTCCTTGTTATAAACGTTTATTTCCTTTAATAAAAAATAAAAATTCTCTTCTCTCTTTTTCCTTTGAATAAATATTTTCTTTAGCTTTTACTTGCATTAGGGGTACAACTCAGTTTGGTTTGGGCCACCAAATCGACATTGGTGAAGGGTAACCCAAAAATTGAATCAAACAAATTAAAATGAAAACCTACAAAAATCATAGTTTACAAAAAGTATTTGTATTTTATACTTTCGATTTGTTTAAGTCGGGTTAATACAATGTTTTTTCATATATAGAGACTATATTTCGATTTAAATAGGTTTGATATTATTCGGTCTAGAATTATATATACTAGAGTTTGGGTTTTGATTCGGTTCGTTTTAACCGAGGCTTCAATCCCAAAACCAAATTGATCTAAATTTAGCTTTATATTTTTTCTAGAAACTAAAATCAAACCGAGTTGATTTGAACGATACAAATCGACTCCGATTCGGTTTGATTTTAGTTTCTAGAAAAAATATCCAACTAAATTTAAATCAATTTGGTTTTGGGGTTGAAGCCTCGGTTAAAACAAACCGAATCAAAACCCAAACTCTAGTATATATAATTCTAGACCGAACAATACCAAACCTATTTAAATCGAAATATAG
>JAUPMG010000013.1:16196756-16209472 GCA_031762675.1 Pachysandra terminalis | reverse complement strand
AACCCTTTGAATATTCTCTGATTTCTCTCACTCCAGATAGTCCAAGAAATGGCTGCCGGGCACAAATTCCATAAAATCTGGCTTCTTCTCCTCCCCTTCCTTATGTTCTTCCTTCCCCAACATCCTTCTCTATTTTTTGCTTTCACTATATTGCATAACAAAACAAACCATAGTGTTTAAATTCGGTATCGGATCGGGGATCGGCCAATCCAAACATGGCTCAATTTTTATTTAAAAAAATCATAAATTTTTTTAGGGGTGTTGGACTATCCATATTGGATCGTCCGAAACTGAGAACTTTAGCAACTTTTAGGATCAGCTTGGGATTGTGACTCGTCCCGAGCCAATCATTGTATAGACTGATCCGACTCGAGATTGGACAATACTTAACACTATTTAACAAACAATACATGTCGTGACCAATAAAACGTAACCTGACCTAATGAGATCCATGCCTCAGTTTTTGCAGTTCAAGTCCAAGATAATAGAAGTGAAGACCTTCCCTTACTCAAACTGAGAGCTATTTAGTTTGCAAATGTTACACCTGAATTACAATAAAAGTAAATATATATAGTTCGTTAACAGCAACAACGCATTGAAAGTTAAGTGGAAGGAAAAATATAACTACCATAGCAAGGTCCAATTTTTTGAGCAAAAAATTTCAAGATTTTAACTAACTTGATTAAGAAAACTTTAATACTAACAGAGAAGAAATGAACCTTCTAGTGATTTCTGAACCTCGTCAAAATCCACCTCACAAGATGATTGAAGCATCTTGGATCCTTCCATGCATTGTTTCAAGTTGTTAAAGTCCCTCTTGTTCTTAAGGACATCGATCAGATCATCACTGTATGAAATGAGCTTCTCAATATCAATCTTCTTTGCAAAATCACCCATTGGAATCAACTGAATTCACGTCTCTCTTCTCAACTTATTTGAAACCCTAGAATTTAGACACTTGATATACAGATCACCCTTGACAATAAAGTTATCAGGGATGAATTTCAGCTCCCGGTTTTGTTCCTGAGAATTTGAAGGAAAAAAAAAAACCTAGAAAATCAACAAGATCTACTATCAACTATAAAACTACCAATTTTACTTTTTAGATGAAATCACAAGCATATATGTCTTATTTAGGAATAAAACACTCAGATGTCGTCAAATATACTGAGAAAACACAAATAAGGGAGCAAAACAAGATATTAAGGATATATGACGTATAATTTACAGATGCTTGCATAAATATTCTTGCTGAATGCACGACTATATCACTCATTACCATCCTTGTTCGTAAGGATGGTAGTAGGATTGTAGTATGGCTAGGCCTGTAAACGGATCGGATTCAAAGCGAATTCTGCGGAATCCGAATCCGATCCGTTAAGAAATCTACTAGATCCGATTTCGTATCTGAATCCGACGGATCTTCTTATACTCTATTCGAATTTGATTATGATCCGAAATCTGAATCCGATATTCGATTCGATCCAAATATCTCAAAATCCAAGTCTAGAAGAGAAGAATGCAGGAAACTAGAATTTTTATTTTTTATTTTTTTTGACAACGTACTGTTAGTATGTATCACGAGTAATGATACTATGTAACTATAATATATAAAAATAATGTATGTGATTGAATGGATATGTTGTTATGTAAGACACTATTCATAGATAATGATAGTATGTGACACACTATACAAAAAAGAATACATCAGTTTCAATTATATAATCGAATTGGATTTACATAAATCCATATTTGATTCGATTTTAATCGGATTTTTCATATTCGGATCTTAATTGAATTTCGGATCGAAAATATCTTACCGAATCCACTATAATCGGATCGGAATCGAATCGGATTCGGGTCATGATCGGATCTATTGACAGGCCTAAGTATGGCGTAAAGGATTGGCCGATCCAACTTGGGATCAGCGCGGGAAGAGTCACGATCCCAAATTTAGTAACAATTCCCTGACTTGGTCCAAAACCGAATTAGATCGTCTGATCCAGACGATCTGACTTGGTTTCGGACGAGTTAGATTGGACAATCCAATTTGGATCGTTCAGTTTCCCTCAAAAAAGTTTTTTAAAAAAAGGGCAATGTTTTGGATCGGCCGATCCCGATTTGGAACGCCGATTCAACTCGGTATCGGACCGGGACGAGTTGATTTTTATTTCAAAATTTTCAGTCATACTTGTCTTTGAGTCATTTCATCGAACAACGGGGAGGAAGGGTTTTCAAATAATTTAAAAATTAAATAAACAAATAAACAGATTCAGCCCAGTAATTAGAGAAGCTTAAAACAAAAAGTAGCAAGAATTTCGAAACCAACAGAAGAAATCAAGGAAAGAGAAAGACAAAACTTGTTATTCCAACAAAGCAAAACAGTGAAATGTAATTCTGTGGTTAGAAGAAATTTCGAGAGGCAAATCACTCACATGGCCAAAATGATTTCAGATAGAAATTGCATTTTGGGAAAGGGCGCTCGTCTCCGTAACATGAACCAGTTGGAAGGCACAAACCAAACTAGAGAAATCAAATTACTTTAATGGCGGAAAGGCAAGTAGAGAGGCTTAAGGGTAACGCGGGCACAAGAAGGGGAGAATTCTACTTTTAACAAGACTCCGGCTCTGTTTGGTAAGTTATTATTAAAAGCAAGAAAGTAATAACGAAAAAAGTTCCACGAAAAAAGCATTTTTTTTTTTGCAAGATTTTCTTGTGAAGCAAAATCATTTGATAATCTATTAATTTTGTATTGAAAAACTGAAAAAATTAGGTTTTATTTAAAAAAAAAAAACAAACAAACAAAGCAAATTTTTTGTTTTTTGTCATAAATTGTTGCTAAATACGATTGAAATTATGAGTCGGTCGACATTTTTCTCAATATTCAATTTATCAAAAAATATGTCATAAATTATTGTTAAACATGATTGAAATTATGAGTTAATCGGCTCTTTTCCCAATATCCAATCCATCAAACAGTATGAGAATTCTCAATCTCATTACAAATTACGAGTCTGCAGAGATAGTCCCAGTCGTTGGAAATAGTCATCGGTCTTTAAAGATAGTTGCAATCATTGAAAATAGTTGACAGTCATCGAAAATAGTCACTGGTCTTTGAACATGTTCACCGATTTTTAGATATGGTAATCAATCGTCGAAAATAATTGTCGGTCGTCGAAAGATAGTCAGAGAAAATATTTGTTGTCTTGTCCCTTCAAAGATTTTGGAAGCCATTAGGCTCCTTAGAATTTAAGGAAAAATATGAAACGAATTTATTGCTTTTCACTTTAAGCAAATAAATTATTTTTCTGCTTTCTAATACTTATTAAATGTAGAACCATAGATTCTTTTTTGCTTTCAAAAGCAGAAGAACACTTTTGAAAAACAATACAAAACCAAGCCCAAGTATTTGGTCCTTGTAAGAGGTAACAGGCCCCGAAAATAGCTAATATATATATATAGATTAAATGATTCAAAATCCTTTAGATCGTCGATATGTCCGAGTGGTTAAGGAGACAGACTCGAAATCTGTTGGGCTTTGCCTGCGCAGGTTCGAATCCTGCTGTCGACGTATATTTCTTTTTTAAGATAAATTTTTTAATTTATTATTAATATTATTATTTTTTTTTTTATCAGCTTAACCTTGAAGAGTTAAAATCAGTTTCCTCGTTACTCTTTTCGACGATGTAAAGTAGAAAATTTCCTGGATACTACTACATTACTGTGGCTGGAAATCCTCTGCAGAGAAGAAAGAAATCTAGGGTTTTTCGTTTTTCTGCAGAGTGGAAAGAAATCTAGGGTTTTTGATTTCTGATTTCCCAGCAATGGCGACAAATACGCCGAATTTAGAGTGTCGGATGTATGAAGCGAAGTATCCCGAAGTGGACATGGCGGTGATGATTCAGGTGAAGAACATCGCCGACATGGGTGCTTACGTTTCTCTGCTTGAATACAACAACATAGAGGGCATGATTCTGTTCTCGGAGCTTTCTCGCCGGCGTATTCGGAGTGTGAGTAGTCTGATTAAGGTGGGACGGATAGAGCCAGTGATGGTTCTTAGGGTTGATAAGGAAAAAGGTTATATCGATCTCAGCAAGAGAAAAGTTTCGGAAGAAGACATTCAAGGCTGCGAGGAGAGGTATAATAAGAGCAAGCTTGTTCATTCCATTATGCGCCATGTTGCAGAGACGATGCAACTCGATTTAGAGGTATATATAATCTGTTGATTCTCTACGTACATTTTCTCTCATTGATTTGTTCTTTATATATGTGTGTACGTATATACTTTAACTTGAGTAGGAAAAGATTTGTAATTCGTAATTGTTTTCCATTGATTGGGTCTTCAATGGTAAAGTTGTGTAATGTTACGATCCTAAATGTTAAGGGTTTAACCAAATAAGTTTCCACAAGTCCTTGGGATTTTAGAACAACGATTAAGCACGTAAGAAATGGTACCAGAGCAAGCACCACATCACGAGATTTATAATTCGTACTTATTTTCCATTGATTGAGTCTTCAATGGTAAAGTTGTGTATTGTTATGATCATAAATGTTAAGGGTTTAACCAAATAAGTTTTCATAAGTATTGGGGATTTTAGAACATCAATTAAGCACGTAATAGATGGTATCAGAGCAAGAATCACGTCACGGGTTTGAGTCATGGAAGAGGCGATCTATAGGCTGGATTAAAATGTCTTGGGATTATGTATGGGTATGGTGCCAAGTCATTGACTACTGATAGGTGAGTGGAGCCACCAAATAGAGAAAAAAGGCTACCATCGGATCAGTGTTATTAGAGTGGGTCGCCGTGGATGTCGGCTACGGAAGCGTGGTGGTTGTTACGATCCTAAATGTTAAGGGTTTAACCAAATAAGTTTTCACAAGTCTTGGGGCTTTTAGAACAACGGTTAAGCACATAACATGTAACTTGGAACTCAATGCGGGTTTGAGGGGGCCTTGAAAATTTGGAATCAGTTGAATTCTTGATTGGATTTTTGATCTGGTTTCTTCCTTTCTCTTTTTCTTCTCTCCTTTCTTTGTTTCACCATTTATGAGTAAGGTTGGATAGCTTGAAACTCAATGCAGACTCAATATGCAGCAGGAGCTGTGAATTTGGGGTTTAGTTGAATACCCGACTGGGTTTCTGATTTACGTATATCCCTGACTAGGATGATTGAACACTTGATTGAGGTGGTTCCAGTGGTTTGGTGCCGGCATTATTTATGGTCAAATGGGTTTTGAGCAACTGACTTACAGAACTAATAGATTCCAATATGCTCTTGAGGAGGGTTGGGTGTCGGCGATCGGCAGTGAAAGTTATGGATTGGACACAACCTTGGCAACATCTCTAAATAATATCATTATTCTTGCTGTGATTGAATTCCAAATTACCATGAAAAACAGCAATCACATGACAGAGTTATAGAATGAGCAATTTCTCCCTGTCCTATGCATATTCTTTCTCGGTGAACACAAATTCTCTAGTTCCATTAGTTAGGCTATTATTCCTGAGACTTCTTGTCTCTATTGTTATTCCATTATTGCATAACCAAAGCTTGGCAACACAATTCTTTCTAGATGAACACAAAATTTTGCTATATAAAGCTAGTCTCATAATTGTCTTTCCTATCAATTTCATTAGATTAAGCATCATGTGACACTCGAGCAGCACGTTGTCAATTAAACAGAACTTGAATTCTGTAGGCAACATCATCTTCATTCGGTATCTCATGAATACTTTTCTCCAATATACTAAAATGATCGCTTTGAAAAAATTTCCGCTTATCAGTCTTTACTTTTGCCTTATTCATCCCCATAATCTAAGTTGTTCTTCGTGTTTTAAAAGCTGGCACTTCACTCAACTAGGATGTCCATAGAGTCGAGTTGGTGACTCTTGAGTCAACTTGTGAGTATCTGTAATATCAAATAAAAGCTACATACAATTAACATATAAGTAACAATTTGAAGAATTGTGAGAAAATAGGAAAAATATCCCCCTTCCAACACCCATAGAGAGAAATGTTGTGATTGATTTCTATCAAGTTGAATTGAGTGAAATTTTCAAGTTTATTTGAGCCGATCAGCAAATTACTGAAGTTATTGATTTTAACGAAAATCCAAATGAGTCAGTTAGCTTGGCATAATTACAGTTAATTGTTTACTTTTCAATTGATATTGCCTTTGCAATTCTTGATTTGCATATATTTCCTCTCTAGTTTGACTTTTCGAGGGTTAGGTTACTGTCTGTAATATGATAATATCTTTTCCAAGGTAGCCTCTCTCTCTCTCTCTCTCTCTCTCTCTCTCTCTCTCTCTCTCTCTCTATATATATATATATATATATATATATATATATATATATATATTTTGCATGCAGAAAGTTTAGCGATGACTGCATGTAATCTCTTCTTTAACTCTGAACAGCCAAAGGTCAGTTCAAACAGAAAATTGACCTAAAACTATATACAATCATCTACAACAAAAGTTAGAAAAGCAGAAAGCAACAGGAGAAAATGAAACTGTTCTAAGTCATTACCAAAAACCCCAAAACTTCTTTTTGAAGTCCACTCCGGGCTAAACTATCTGCAATATTTTTGGCTGTTTTGATTGAGATTTTTGAATTTTTCTTCTTTGTTGAGGTTAAATGCAGCATTCTTGAAGAGCCAAGTTGCATGATTCACTTCATGATGCGTACGAGACTCCTATTTGACCGATTATTGGACTAATAATTCAATGTCATGATTTATGAAGTAAGTTGGATCCTTCATGACACTACAGATTTAATTGAACCAGAGAAGCTTTAAAAATCTTAGTTTCCTTGCTCTGTCAGGTTCTCGTACATGGGTGGGTGGGTGGGGGAATGTAAACAATTAACTGATAAGTTGGCTGGTTGAATAGTTGATCTTAGGGCCAGAGTATATACATCACATCCCTTGGTATTGCGTGTATGTAATCAACCTAGTGGTTGAACTTGAACCACTAACTGAAGGCTTCAATTGATGAATCACCACATTTGACTGTCTGCTCTAGTCTGTGTTTTGGAACATTGGTTTCACCATCTTTGGTCTCCATCATCTAGGATTACTAATGTTTTACTTTTTGGATGGTAAATTGCTTAGGGAAATGCTTGTACCTCTTTTCTTTCATCTGTAAATAATAAAACTAGTTGTATCCGTTGTTATAATACGATTCATGACACAAATTTTACTGATATATGATCATGACATTATTGTCTGTTATGTTCATTCATCTGTGCCATTTCTTTCCGTGTCTTGTGTTTTACATTATACAGTTTTATTTGGTCTGAGCTTGAGCTCTTATAAGTTTGATTTCTCTTAACAATTAGAATTTTGTTCTAAACTTTGCATGAGCGAGATGTAGTCATTTTGACTTTTTGAGCTGATCCTCAATCTGAACTTGCGGTTAAACCTGGCTAAAATGATGACTGCTAGGAAAAAAATTCTTTTAATTAGTGGTATGTTTATTATTGTTGCATCCCAGCTAGCTAATAGCTTTATTTGTATTTCCTAAATTGTTATGACGTATAGAAGTTGGCTGTTCTTTCCTTTCCCTTTTTTTTTTCCTTCCCCTTATTTTTTCCTTTTTCTTTTTACTTTATCCTTGTGGTTTCTTTCCAGCTTTTTATGCTGCTTTGGTTTTGTTGTTATTCAGTTTTTTTTTTGTTTTTTGAAATGCTACATGCATAGCTGAAGAATTATTGTGATAGTATTGAAGTTGTTTCATCATCATCATCATTATCATCGTCATCATCATCATCATCATCATCATCATCATCATTTTGGGCTTAATTGTTTTTTCAAAGTTTCTTTTAAATGTTTTGCAAATTACTGGAAAAGTTATCGGAGTGATATTGAAATTATTGGTCTTTATTTACCTTATGGCCATTTCTAATTCTAAATGTACATGTCAGGATCTATACATACATGTTGGCTGGCCTCTGTACCGAAAATACGGGCACGCTTTCGAGGTGACATTGCCGACACTTTGATGGGTTTTTTTCTTTATCCATATGCAGTTAGACCTAAGCTTCTGATGTTTGAGCAGGCCTTTAAGTTAATCGTGACTGATCCCAATTCAGTCATAAATTCACTTACTCGTGAAGTTAAAGAAATTGGTCCTGATGGACAGGAGGTGATGTTGTTTGCACAATGTCCATGTGTCACTTTTTTTATTTATTCTTTTGGGTTAAATTACTTAAGTCCATTTCCCGTACACTCATGTTACAGGTGACTAAAGTGGTGCCTGCTATGTCAGAGGAGGTGAAAGATGCTTTGATAAAGAATATTAGGAGGCGAATGACCCCACAACCGTTGAAGATTCGTGTAGACATTGAGATGAAATGCTTTCAGTTTGATGGGGTTCTTCACATCAAAGTTCGATATTTTCTTCCTCGATGTGATTTTGTTACGTCAAACAGTTGTGAATCCATCACATGATGTGTGTTCTGATGATATTTTTATCTAACCTTATCTTGATAATTTTTTACCTTTTCAGGAAGCTATGCGGAAATCTGAAGCTGCTGGCAATGATGACTGCCCAGTGAAGATTAAACTGGTTGCACCTCCACTTTATGTTCTTACCACTCAGACGTTAGACAAGGTGCGCGAGAACCTTCAGAGTATATGATTTTCATTTTGTTATGGTGCGGTTCCCTGTTTGAATTGCATATATTAGCTAGTTTCTTTTAACATTATTATTTTGCCACTCAGGAAAGCATCATTTCAACATTATTTACTAGATTTAAATATGATAGTCCACAAGGTATAGAAAATTTGTAATGAAAAAATATATTAGTTAGTAGGTATTAGAGGTTTTTTGGTTATCCACTATGGAATCAAGTTGGTTTTTCAAAAAAATTATTAATTATTAGAGGTTATTATGTTATAAACTATTTGTTATTAGAGGGTCAACTTAGCATATGATGCATTCGATGAATAAAATAGAAATAAAGAAATAGAAACCTCAAAGATTCTATACTTGAAGTTTTAGAAAATAGAACCTAATAGTTTATAACATAAAATGAGATCAATGAAACAGAAGGAACTAACTATAAGTGGGGTATCTTACTATTAAGGGAAGCTGGAAAGGGTGTATTTTAAAGAGTGCCAAGGAATTTTTAAAATTTTCCAAAACTAACCTTCAGTATGATATTGTCTTTTGATTTATTTTAGTAGGCGTCGGTTAAGTTTTCGAAATAATTGTTCCCACCTCATTTCAGTTATAAAAAGTAGGCCTGTCAACGGGTTGGATTTGGACCGAATCGCAACATATCTGAATCCGATCTAATAGTAAAATCCGAAAATCCAAATCCGATAACCTGTAAAAATGTATACAAAATGGAACTTCAAATGTTCAATATCTGTAGAGAGAGAAAGCAAAAAATGGAAATGTTCAAGATAAAAAAATGGAAATAATAGAGAATCCAAAACATTAGTATTATAGAGAAATAATCAAACAGAACCTTGCCTCGGAAAATTGTACGAGAGAAAGATGGTACTGGATTTCTGGAGAGGGAGGGGAAGGAAGAAGAAGAAGAATAAAATGATCTGGTAGAAGAAGAAGAAAAAGAAGAAATGAATAAAGAGGAGAAAGAATAGAGACTTACCAGATTAGGTGTTCGCTGGAGTACGATTGCCGTCGAAATAGAAGCACCGTCGGATTGAATGAGACGGAGAGAAGAGAATGAGAGGGATAGTTAGTTGAACATAGAATAGGGCTTTTCTCCAAAAAGGCAAAAAAAAAATTTTTTTTTGAGAGAAAAAACAAAACTCCAAAAACCTAGTGCCAAACAGATGATATTTTTTTTAGGGCTTTAGCCTTTAGATTTTATAAATACATTATATATATATATTGTAAATCATCAGGGAGTTGGCGGAATGGTAAGGTGCTTGGATTTCTTGCTGAAGGTGGAAGGTTCAAGTCGTCCCCCCTACATGTTTGTTTCCATACATATATATAATCGGATCAGATCCTTGTCGGATCGGATCAATATACATCCGAGTTCGATCCGATTAGATTTAGGATCAGATTGGATAATTTTTATTCGGATATCGGATTGTAGATCCTATACCGAATCCGGGATTATCGGATCTGATTGGATCCGGATCATGACCTGGTCCGTTGACAAGCCTAATAAAAAGGATGCCGTGGCAAAAAAACGGTTATCGCGTTCTATATATTTATCAACTTGCAGTATTGCACATGCCACCCGCTAGTCTTAATAATAAGAATCCCATTCAAATCTTATCAATTCACTCTTGTAGTTCATTTGTATCATGCAATTTCACTACTTGAATTCTGAGATTATGGTATAAGTATTATGACTTGATTTTGTGTGATTCAATTTAAATTGTAATGCTTAAATAGCAAATTTGACCATTTCATTAATACTTGTACCGCAACAAGCAGTTGTGGAACTTTTTGTTCTCAGTTCTGGCCATTATTCACTCTTTCCCATATTCCAATTTAGTCCTCCTTGTTACTTATTTGTACAAAAATTTCCCTCTTTTTGGTTTGCAGGAACAAGGGATATCAATTCTTAATAATGCAATTGCTGCTTGCACTGAAGCGATAGAGTGTCACAAAGGAAAACTTGTAGTTAAAGAGGCACCAAGAGCTGTGAGTGCCAATCTCCATTTGCATCTCTCTCTCTTACGCTATCTATATATATATATATATATATATATATATATATATCTGTGTGTGTGTGTGGAGCCTGGTATAGTAAAATGAAAAATTTCATTTTATTTTATCACTGATGATGAACTGACTTTATATGTTGGTTCAGGTGAGTGAACGTGATGATAAACTACTTGCCGAGCAAATGGCGATAATGGGTCGTGCCAACGAGGAAATGAGCGGTGATGAAGGCAGTGAAGAAGAGGAATATACAGGAATGGGAGAAATTGATTTGGAAAATACATCTTCCGGGATAACAGAGTAAAAACCTTGCAAGGTAGATTAAGATGGGACGTTCCCCTCTCTCTCTCTCTCTCTCTCAAAATTTCTTTTTTTTTTTTCCTTTGTTCGTTTCATTAATCCATGCTTGAGAGATGATGTATAGAACTAAATTTTATGTATTTTTGTCACTAAGCCTTTTCATTAATACAGCGTGCGTGTGGCTTTGTTCACTACTATGTTGGGAGGCTATTTCATACCTTAAAAATACACGATCAAAGAGATTTGCGCGTGTATGAGCGTGCGTGCGTATGCATTTAATGAGATGGGAATTAGTGAATCAATGTTGTTAATTAGTGGATTTTTCTCTTAAGTTTACATTCAAGTACATTAAGGTTGTTGTTTCCTTCCATGAGTCCCATTTTTTTTACCAGTTATTAGGAACATTGTCTTCTGGGTTGGTAATGGCTAAGCGACAGATTTACAAGAGCATAGCTTTCTCATCCAGTCAATTTGGAATTTTGGGTTTGCAGGAAATCTGTTGTTCCAAATTGTGAACGTAGAATAAACAGAAACCAATGCCGGGATTTCACAACCGACGGTGTGTGTTGCGCGCCGGTAAGCACTCAAACCACTTCCGGTTCTTTAGTGGAGGTACCCATCAGATAGTAGGTCCCAATCTTCCTCTTACAAAGGTCAACGCTATTGCCACGTCTATTTTGACTGCTTCCACAGCCTCATATGCTAGAGGGTGAGATCGGTCGCATGGAGCGTTGAGGATACACCGTCGGTGCCTATCTCCCCATGACTTTTGTGTGTCGCGAGTTACCAAATTAAATTGCTACTCAATTTTTGATCCAGACATTCTTTTAATTAGTGAATAATATTGTGTGTCGCGAGTTACCAAATTAAATTGCTACTCAATCTTTGATCCAGACATTTTTTTAATTAGTGAATAATATTGGTGATGACGGATTTGTAAAATGATAAATGTATCAGAAGAAATTAATTACAATCAACCAGAAAGTAAGGTAGAAAGTCTGTCTCAAGACAGCCTAAATCTTCGCGTAACCGTTCTATCAAGAGCTTTCTTTGTCAATTTTGACTTGTAGAGAAGACAAAGAAAAGGGTTAGAAGAACTAAAGAAGGGGAGTGAATTCAATCACAGAGGAGTAAAACCTCAAAGGTTTGAATATTTCTTTCTCTTTCAGTGTCTTTACTCACTGTTGTTTCAGGGTTACGAAATCTGATTTTTTACTTCAGATTTTCGATCATCTTCAATGGAGGATGGGAACTGGTATTTGTAGAGAGTTTCCCACTCTCAGTAGGACAAGTATCACTCGGTTTAAGCGTTTAGAGGGAGACCCTCGAGTGCTAAGTGAATCATGAGTGACACGTGGTCCTAGAAAATATCTTGAGGGGTGCGTGTCTGTCAACACGGCTAAGTTACTTCCAGAGAAAAGAGACCAAATCATTTCAAAACTTAAAAACTGCTCTGCAAAAGGTTGCTTTGAAACTTGAGCAACACAGTTCTGAAGACGTATGTCATTTTCACACAAGTTCTAATGAGCAACATCACCATTATGCCGCTATTTCTAGATAAGACAAAACCCTCTTTAGATAAGTTAGAAAACAGATATTTATAAGGCGGTGATAAGTCGGTGAGGTTTTCACAATGTGCTTTCCATTCTGAGAATCTGTCTCAAGACAACATTTTTAGAAGGCAATTCACTGTATTTTGCTGAATCCGTATTTCGAAGGAGAACTCCCTTTGGCGTCTATTTTCCTTCTAGGAACGT
>JAUPMG010000013.1:16104301-16125559 GCA_031762675.1 Pachysandra terminalis | reverse complement strand
TCTTATTCTCTTTTCTTTCTTTCTCCTCTAACCCTCTCCAAACGAATCTGAGAGGATGAGGATTCAAGGTCCTCATCCCTCAATTCTCTCCCTCTCTCACTTCCCACGTTGCCACCTCTCCCCCCATCTGCGAAATTCGTTCAACTGATAAAACAATTCAAATGATTAACATCACTATCCCACAAGAAACTCCTAACTACATAAATGCCCCTAAACTAAGTTTAAAACACGTATAGACCCCCAAACATCATAATTTATTTTAATTTAAATCCTACATCTAATTAAACATTACATACTCACATAAACTAATAAATAAATTACATAATAATGTAAATAAATGGGCGAACTGCATTTAGGGAGTTTAGGTCATTACAAATTACATAATTGACCTTGCTACGTGTCAAAATATGATTGGATTGAATCAATTTCCAAATTGGCTCATCATCAATACAAAGTAGAAAGCATATTCCCAAATTAATAGTGCTTTATATTACATATAAATCAAAACCATATTGCAAAGAGGAACCTAGAAATATAGGACAAAGAGTTATTATTATTTCTTTTAATACATGATAAAACTTGTTTAGAAAATATGAAATCTACACTAGTAGATAAGAGGAATCCTCATATACATTGAGGTCTTATTTATAACTTGCCTTGCTTCAGATTTAGCAAAATCATCAGCAACTCCAAGAGGGAGAAATGAGATTTTTTTTTTTGCCACTATGCATGAGTGTGCTGTCATGGGATTAACCGTCGAGGCACTATTTAAACTTAATGTTTTGTATTTGGAAGAGAGGTGGGATGAAGCTCTAGAGGAGAGAAACTCTATGCTTCAAGTATGTTAGCTACTAAAAAGGATTTCAATAACCAACTAAACCATTATACAACTGCTCCTTAGATAAAGACAATGATCTTACTCCTGAGAATAGAAGTGTCTTTATGTACTAACTGTTGGGTTTGTGAAGCTTGAGCTGGTTTGTGAGCGGGGCGAACCGTGGGTCTAGTTGTGCTGTCAGCTCGCGGGGGGCACGGCGGTAGCGCCCCTGCGGCAGGTCAATCTGCGTTGTCAGCTTGCAAGGGTTCGGCGGCAGAGCCCCCGACCCAGGTCCATTTTCTATACCCGGCCCGTTAGGTCCTATTATAAATATGCAGTTTCTAGTTTTAGATTTAGGTTTTCATAAGGTTTCTCTCAGACTGTAAAACTTCAAGATTTTAATGAATTTTTGGTGTGCTCCGTGAACATAGGCAAGATCGCCGAACCACGTAATTTCTGTGTTCTTCTTCTTTGCTTTATTTTGTCTTTCATATTTGTTTGCCTTACTTATTTTTCTCTTGATTCATCGAATCCCAAGATCTGGGAACCGAAAGTGAGTTTAAATTGATCTACATAGGTATAGATTGATCCATTCCTAACACCAACAAGATCACATTGAATGAAGCCATATATACTTTGGAGATTTTGTGTTCAATTCTTAGAAACTACTAACAAATCGAGAGTTGTCAAAAACATACAGGTAGTCACGAATTGGAAACTTGAAGTGAACAACAAAATAACAAGAAACTGGTTGATTCAAGTAACATACTGAATGTCAACACAAGCACCCAAAAGAATAGCTACAAATGCATTTGGCAGAATGCACAAGTAGAAGTTACAGTTTTATGCTATGAAAACTAAGAAGCAGAACGAAATACCCTTCATTTTTCATACCTTAAACAAGAATCAGGAAATCAGATATCTTATCATTGCTACAGTAAACGAATTGAAGCAAAAGAAAAGATATGAAAATCATCAAGTGACCTTCCTTTATTTTGTTGTGATTTCATGGAACCAATAAAATGCAAATCATAAGAACGGTATATGTGGTATTTAGCTCTGAATGTCGAAAATGGACATGCAAAAATTCGAATCAATTCTATAACTTACAAAACAAGCTCTGAAACAGACAATTCTACAAACAAATATCCATACTAGCTGGTGACAAGTCTTAGTATGCTTGATCCAACCACTTTCGAGTATTGTTAACAATTAAAAATCACTAACAGAAGTCTACTACTCGTTTATCCAGAAATGATTGCAGATCGAATGAAAGAAACAAATTCAAGAAAAAAGCATGTGGTGAACGCAATTTACCGAGCATAGTTAGGGTTTCGGTTGAAAGGATCTGTAAAACAGGATCACGATGAGTTCGTCAACGACCTGCAAATCAAATTCAAAAGAACAAGCACGAAAAGAATTAAAAATTTGAGGAAACGAAGATAATCAATCACGCAACGAGATAGAAAGAAGATTTCGATTTTCGAAGGATTGGTAGGATCCAAAGCCGACGGAGGGTTTGAGCAGGATTACAGACGAGATTGCATAACCAATACCGATACAGATAAGGAATTATTTCGGATTCTTGAAGATTTACGAGTCATCTTCTCCATTCCTACCTAGCGAAGCTTAAAGAGCATTATTCCCGCCTTTTCATCTCATTTGAAAATTGACTGAGGAAAGCACACGCGTCTCGTCTCTATTGAACCAGATTGAGCTATATGATTGGACGGTCCGATTAGTAGAAAAAAGGCGAGAGCGTATTGTCCGGAGGGAAACGGCTGGAACATCAGCCGAAGCACACGTGTTTAACTGATCATCCGCTGACCGTCAATTGATTTGCACGTGAGGACACGAGATGGCCAGCTAGACTTGTGCACTTCTCAATGAGTTCTCACTTCTGAAGTCGCCGTCTCGGAAGTGGGAAAGGAAAGAGGGGATGGAATGCGGCGGCGATGCTCCGGTCATGACCGTACATGTGAAGTTTAGTGGGAGATCGATTCCGGTAACTCTCTCCTCGGATTCGACAGTAAAGGATCTGAAATCGCTTCTTCAACCCCTCACGAACGTCCTCACGAGAGGGCAAAAGCTCATCTTCAAAGGTCATCTCTCTTTCTCTCTCTCTCAAGGAAGATAACCCTAACAAGATATTTTTACTGTGTGATGCTGCAACAGGAAAAATTCTTGTTGATTCTATGACTTTGAATTCATCAGAGGTGACGAATGGATCGAAACTTATGCTTATGGCGTCTCAAGGCTTACACCAAGGGGTATTTTACTCTCTCTCTCTCTCTCTCTCTCTCTCTGAAGGTTTTTGCCTTTTAGGTTTTGCTTATTGCGTTTCAATACATTAAGAAGCAAACGTGTTGTAGATTCAAAGGTTTATAAAATTGAAAAATGATCCTCAAAAGTAGAAATCATCTTTGAATAGGATGGTCCCATCACTAAAGAAGCTTCGACGATGATGAAGACCTCTTCGAACTTGAAGAGGAATGTGAATGCTAATCGAATACTGCGTGATAAGATCAAAGAGGCACCACCACCTGTTGACAAGAGCCGGTTGGATCGTTGGAAGCTTACTGGTGTTGTAGCTTTGCAGGATTGCAACTTGAAGGTATTGACGACTAATCTTAGTTGAATTCAAAACTTATTTTTATCTCAAATAACAAAAACCAGTAGATTGTAATGATGATGTCTTTACTCATAAGCGTTAGATAGGGGATGGTGGGATAAAATGAATAGTTGGGATCTCTGTTGTTAAACTCTTACGATTCATTGAATGAATCTTATGATTCGATTCGATTTGACCATAGATCAATTCAAATTAGTGAAAAAAATCGGTTTATGTTTGAATCTTACGATCTATTCATTGAATCTTACAATTTATGATTTAATCATACGATTCAACTCTGCAACACAAATAAAGATGACCTCTTCTTTTTTATTGAATAATTTCCCTTTTTCTAGTTTGATCCTTGTTTATACAGAATACAGTACTCTAAAACATTAAATATACATAAAGAAATATTGTTTATCTATTTTAAACAATAAAAAGCCATTTTCCTAAGAGAAAATCCAAAATCTAAACCCCAAACCCTACTTCTACTAAAATTGCTATGAATCTTATGATTTACGATTCAAAAATTATGATTCGATTCTAAACGGCCCCTAGCGATTTTCGATTCGATTCATGATTTGAAAACCTTGGTTGGGATTAACCTGGGTCTATGGCGTAGGAATTGAAAATTCTAGAAATAAGAAACATGAAGCTAATTTAGAGCAAAGAAAATATTTGTAAGAAATTCAAAGAAGTAGAAGAATAAAAACATCGCCGTAATGAAAAAGATTACCATGAATAAACCTCTGCTGAAAGAAATGTTAAAAGTGAATATTAGTTCTTCGAAAACATCCTCCCAAATACAGAATATAAATAGGATCGTGGATCACCTTGTTCAAATATTTACAATTTAGGAAATGAAAAGTTATTGACAACTTGAAGCTCATAGACTAGTATGATCCTTGTGTGTATTACGGACTGGACCCACATCTACGTCTTCTTAGGCAGAGATACGAAGCCCTATGGCATTTTCGTGGGCTTAGGATTTCTCAGCCACTGAGATAAAAGCCAAATTTTTGCTTCATTGAGTGCCTCAAATAACATTGCCATTGAACCAAGACCCCTGGCACGATCACTAAAAAGAAAAAAATAAATAGAAGGGAAATAATTTCCTAGTAGTTTCTCTTTCTAGTGACATTTAGAAAAGCACATTTTTGGATTGTGAAGCATTTATGTTTCTGGCATGAAAGAAATCTTATTCTTGTTCTTGTAAATTTGGACCTTGGAAGATCATACCTGATGAAGTATGGGCGTGTGGTCTTTCTGCAAGAGTTCTTGACATAAGCAGCAACTCCATTCGGGAAGTGCCAGCCAAAATTGGTTCTTTGAGTTCCATGCAGGTATCCCTTCTTACTATACTTGTATTTTTATATTTGTTGATTCATGTGATTCACTTGAAGCAGCTATTTGCTACAAACTTATAGAAACTCTGCAGCTTTATTCACAACCTTTTGTAGAAATTGTTCCTCAATGCAAATGATATATTGGATGAATGCATTAGCTGGGAAGGAGTAACATCTCTGAAGCTTCTAACTGTTCTATCCTTAAGTGAAAATCAGTAAGTGGTTCATGTCCTTCATGGTATTGGTTTGGTTCTTGTCAGCTTCACAACAAAACAGTAGGCTGCATTTGGCACTGCTTAATTAAGTGCTTATCTTTACTTTAAACTTATTAAAGCACTTTTTAAGCCATAAGCATGTTTGGTAACATTGAGTGTGTAAGTTCTTACCCGTAAGCAGTAGATGAAGGTAGCCCATAAGAAGTTGCTGTGAACAACTTCTCCCTATCATTTATCACTTATGAGGGAAGTAGTTTTCTAGACATTAATAAAACATTGAAATTGACACTTTTAGTCCAAATATTAAATAAAACTTATAAAATGACATTTTTACCTCCAATCTTTAAGATAATTTCTTCATTTTGTCTTGACAAGGCACTTAACTATATATATACCAAACATCATTTTTTTTTTAGAGTAAGCAACTTATTGCTGCTGTGTATAATTGCTCTCATTGAGTCATTTATCCAAAAGTACTTACCCAAATTCACAAGCAGGGCTAAATCAGCCATGGATGACTTGTGCTGCTTTCAACAAAAATTCTTATTGAAGTAAATTACTAGAACACTATGGCAGCACCATGGATTAGGTTGTATCCTGGTAAGTATGCAAGGCCCCCTTTTAGGAATCTGGCACAAATAGTTCAGTATAGGACAGATAAGTTACATTTGACGAATTCATATAAGTTTTAGGAAGGTCAGGGAATCAGCTGTGGCTTTGTAAAAAGCTGTACATGGCTACTTTGGAATTCAAAAGCAGTATCAGGGTTGATATTTTTCATACGAATGAACAGAAATTTTTAACAAATGTATTTTTCTTGGTTGTCCACTTTGATATGTGGGATCTCTTTTGTAATGGCTGACTCACTTGGATAGGACTAGGACTGTAAACGGGTCGGATTCAGGCCAGATCCGCCATGATCTGAATCCGAATCTGATTAATTTCAAGGAGATCCGAATCCGATTAAAGATCCGACAGATCTTTCTTATGAGTAATCGAATCCGAATCTGATTATTTTATAAAATCCATATTCGAATACGACAAAGATTCGAATTCGATTAAATATCCGAACCCGACATTTATACAGATATCCGATTAAATTAACAAATTTCAAATGCTTAACAATGTACATGTTGAGTATATTATAATACTTTTGATGAATATAGAAGGGGTACATGTAAAAAAAATTGAGAAAAAAATGAAAAAATGTTTCCTTGGAATCATAAAATTACTGAAGTATTCTTATAAGTTAACATATATACAAAATTATATAAGTATCCTTAACATATATATATATATATATATATATATATATATATATAATTATTGAAGTATCCTTATAAGTTAATCGGATTCGGATCTTAATCGGGTCGGATGCATATGCATCCAGATTTGAATCCGATTGTAAACGGATTCACTTATTCAGATTCGAATCCGACCTGACGGATATTTAATCGGGTAAATGTCCGATTTAATCGGATAAATTTAGACGGATTCGGGTCGGTATCGGATCATGATCCGACCCATTGACAGTCCTAGATAGGACAATTATGGTGATTACGGTCACTTACGCTGGCTCACTTGGGGTTAACTTTTTGAGTCCTGTTACAGTGGAAGGTTACCCAAATGAAGTCATTGGTGGCAAGCCAAAATCTCATAATAGAAACCTATTAGAGGGAAAAGAGAAAAAACTTTGTAGTGTAAATTTGTTACATCAAGGGTGTTTTTGGTTGCATTAGTGACTGGAAGTTTTCTTACGTTATTTTACCATTAATATTGATGCAAGTACAAAAGAATCATATGTAGTTTTTTTCCCCTATTAAATCTTGCATTTTCTTTTTTCTCTCTTCTTTTTTAATTCTACTTAACCAAAGCTGTCATTAGATTTTGCAGATTTATGTCCTTTTTTCTTGGTCTTTCGAATTTCTCCTAGGTCCTAGGTCTCGGTCATCTACTATAGTTTGATGCATTTATATTTTAATTTGAGATCAAGCAAGGAACCCATGCACGCACTTGCAACTGAACAAAAAGGTAGGCTACTACCTTAGAAATTGTTTTATCAATTTGCAAATTCTTCCTCAGCTAGTTAAAATAATGAAATTGTTACCGATCAAAAAAAAAAAAAAAGAATGAAATTGTTGATTCAGATAGAAACTAAGGTAAATTATAACAAAAGAAATTAACAAATCATAAAGATATAGGCTACGTAATTAAACATGTAGTCATGTATGAATGCTTTTAATAGTCAGCAATCCCAAATTTGAAATTTCCTAGATTTAAATTAATTAATATAAAGGAGGAGAAACGTACGAAAGGGCTTCTTAGAGAAAGATATTTTTATGCTGATTAAGAAAGTCAAGAGTTAAAGAACAAATAATGTACCATAAACGTAGCAAAAGAAAATAAACAAATAAATTATAAAACAATAAATTTTTCATGAAAAGTATATGAAACATAATTTGAGAAATAAGTAATAAAAAGTTGTTAACTTTTTCATGAAAAGTGTATGAAACATAATTTGAGAAATAAGTGAAAAAAAGTGTTAAAAGTAGCGAGTTACATTTAGAGCAAATCAAGTAAAATGAGGTAGTGTGCGGTGTTCTATAGCAACGCCCTCTACTGAACTGTTATTGTTAATATGGGTAGCAATCAACAACAGTACTGATTTTCTATCTTTACAGTAATGCATTTTCCTCTCTCAAGCTCCTTTAATCATTCTAACAAGTATGGCAATAAACAGTGTTTGATATCCATTCATATGCATCCTCTAAATGACCTGCAAAAAAAAAAAAAAAGTCTCACATATATGTTCAATCTCTCTTACGTGTTATGCATCTGTGCATAATGCATCTGTGTGGTTTATCCTGCCTTTTTTTTTTCTTCCAACTTACTGCATATGCCTTGTGTAAATAAATTTGTTGCGTTTCTTAAAGAAGATGAACAATATAATCCTCCAGCCCTACTGTCTGATTATTTGTGGATAATATCCTATTACAAGAGCGTGTTTTGTCTTAAATAATGTTATGAAGACTATTTATGAAGTGTCACATAATTTGTGCAGTTTCACTGCTCTGCCTTCTGCATTGGGTGCTTTGACTTCTCTGAGGCAGCTTCATGTTGCTAACAACAAGCTGACATGTTTGCCAATTGAAATAGGACTTCTGACTCAGCTTCAAATTTTGAAAGCAAGCAACAATAGGTATTATTTTAGTTGATGCAATTCACTTGCGGTACAGATGTCTTTCTTTCTTTCCTTCTTGTTCTTGTTCTTGTTCTTTTTTTATTTTTTTATTTTTATTTTTTTTAATGTGGAATTAATCATTATGTAAATGGATCACCAAGTACCCTTTTCCTTTGCTATCATTGGGATGCTTATTTTGCAGTCAGCTTGTTTAATTTCATGTATTTGCTGGACTTTTGTTTTGGTATCAATAATTTAACTTGGAAGACGTTACACACATGGAGGCATCATATATTGCATGAGTTGCATTCATGTATGGTTGTCCAAATTTTGTGGATTTTCATATTATATAGATTACGGGCGTTTTTACATGAGCCAATGCTATTATTACTCGCTTATATCATGATTGATGTTATTTTTGTTATCTGCCAGGATAAGCTCCCTCCCTTCATGCATAGGGAACTGCAGCTCTCTTATTGAGGTAGGAAACGGTTCGAGTCTTATAAACATTTATATATCTGAATTCTGAATTTCTTTTTTGTTTTAAATGAATATTTATTATTTATTTTTTAACCCACACGGGTTGGCTCAACGGACATGCTCTCCGGCTTAGGAATTGGAGGTCCCAGGTTTGAGTCCCTAGGCTTACCTGATATATGGTCCTTGTGGGTGGGGTCATGTATCCGGGGTTTACCCTATCCCCACTAAGTGGGGTCGGGGGGTCCACATCACCAAAAATAAAAATAAAAAAATCAAACATCTATTTCTCAACATATTGGTGAAAGTTGGTTATATCTTTAATCTTTTTAGTCTGATAGTCACGGTTGTGAGATGATGCAGGTTGATCTCTCATCCAACCTTCTAGTGGAGTTGCCAGAGACATTTGGCCATCTACAAAATCTGAAGGTCTGTTTTCCTCTTCTCTCGTTTTTGTATGATTTTTTTCCATTTTTTTTTAAATACCGAGGGTTATATTTCCAAGGGGAAAATCAAAGGCTTGATGATATGGTGATGAAGATACAAATCCCTGGCTAATAATATTGAATCAAGAGGACATTTGCAATATGTACCTTCTTGACTCAGCTTATTTGTAAGTAATGGAATGAAAGAGCTTTAAGGGGATCAAAAACCTTAGGTCCAGTACATAGAAGCAAAGAGAAGAAATAAAGTTATACAAATCAGGAATTCTTAATCAAGGCTTGAAAGTTTTCATTTTCAGCTCATGAGCTCCTTGCGCAGATTTTTATGTGTTGAGGCCACCCCCTAGACCGTATTTATTCTTTTAGCGCTCTATTCTCAGTGCTTACATAGCACAAGAGCAGTAGAATAAAGGAAATTTGGAATTATTATCCTGATAGCCAACAGCAGGAACATGAAGAGATTCTGGATTTGCAGCAGGTAATAGATTTCACTCACGGTCTACAGAGGATTGACTGTGCTCAGCTCTCTCTTTTCTCAGAATTATATATATATATATATAAAATGTATTCCAAGAAGCCTAGATCATCAGAAGTTCTATGTAGATCTTTGTGGGAGGAAGAAGCGTAATTTGCCATCCTTGAGTTGTTTATTCCATTTGTTCAGTACTTTACCAAAGACCCACCTTGATTTGCTTATTCCCTCGATATAAATTGATCGGGAAGGTGCTTTTTCTCCTAGAGCCGTGGTTTGTGCTGTGCATATCCTGGAGTTTATTGATGTGCTGATATTATGGTGCAGGCTTTGAATCTCAGTAACAATGGGATCAGATCCCTCCCTTCTTCACTGTTCAAAATGTGTTGCGAGCTCTCGACACTCGATCTACATGGCACGGAAATCACGATGGATCTTCTTCGTCAGGTATTATCACCTTCTGTTTCACTGAATTGCACATGGAGTCACTTAAAAACAAGACTACAATTTATAATGTCATCTATGTGATAGCTTGAAGGATGGAAGGACTTCGATGAGAGGCGTCTTGCAAAGCATCAGAAGCAACTGGATTTCAGAGTTGGGGACTCGGCGGGATTTGATGAAGGTGCTGATAAGAAGTGATGATGACCACAGTAATTCGGGTGCACACTTGATCCTAATCCAATGTTCTTAATCTGCTTGTTTTAACGATTTTTAGCTATTTGAATTCATCACATTCATTTGGAACATGGGTAGAGTGCTTTTGACAACTTTATGAAAGGTCTGAAGAAAGCACATAGATCAAATGGATGGTGAAACTTTATGGCATGAAAGTTATCTCACATCTACTTGTGGGCCTGAATCATAGTTTTTAATTTCAGCAAAATTTCGGTGTCGGATCAGCCCTCCGAAACACGAAATCCCTATTTTTCGAAATTGAATATTTTGGCCCAACAAGTGTTTATTTCACCAAAATAAATATACTTTGGCCAAAACAATTTCACCTGAAATTGATACTTTTTCGGCCCAAATAAATCAAAACTCATAGTTAAAAGTTAAAAAATGATAAAATACTTTCACACCCCTTTTGAGTTTGGCATAATAGCAACAAGTACCCCTTAAACTTTGGCCATCATAAACACCTCTGCTATAATTTGAAAGTATATTTTATGGACGAAAGATAATCTTAAAAACAAAATAGATGCTTGTATAGAAGAAGAAAGAAGCTTAGTATCAATGAAAATTGTGAAAATCCCATTGATCTCATATAATTATAGGATAAAAATAAAAATTAAAAAACTAATAACAAAAAATAAAATTAAAGAATAAATAATTAAAAAATGGTTCATATTTATTACAACTATCATTGATTGAGGAGTATTATGATCAAATGATCAATTTCTGTTACAAATCGTTAGACCTCTCTAGTTTGAATTTGAATCCAATATATTTTAGATACTTATATACTTTTTGTATGTTGTAATATAAATATTGTATTTATTAGTTGTAAACTTTTGTATGATTTCACATTATTATTCAAAATATTATTTATTTTTTTTAATTTGTACGTTCATAAATAATATATATTTTAATGAAAATATCACTTTTTATGGACTAAGTTTATTATTTATATTTTAGAAGTTATTACTTGGTACTTATTAAAAAAAGAAGAAAAAAAATAAAGAAAGAAATTGGCTAAATTATGCATACATTAAAATATTGTAAATAAAAAAATAAGTGAATTTATTTCGTCGAAATAAATGAAATTTCAGCCAATTATTTTAATTACAAAAAAATTTCAACAAAGTTTCGCCAAAATTTTGGATATTTCGGTTTGGTTTGAGCAACTGAAATCAATGATATTTCCGAACTTTAAAAGTATGGCCTGAATCTGATCTGGCGTAAACTTATCCTAAATGCTCCTAGGATTAGGGATGGCAACATGGGGTTTGGGGATCTTCCATGCATACATATTTGGGGTGTAATTTGGTCGGTTTGATTCGGTTTAGTGGTTAAACCAAAGTCAAACTGAAGTATAAAACCAAACTGAACTCTAGTGATCAAAACTGAATACCGAACCAAACTGAAATAGATTTGGTTTGATAAAATTAATGCTATTTTATATACTAAATACACATATGCACGTACATATGTATATTTGTTTAGTTTGGTTCGGTTTTGGTTTAAAAGTTTGGTTCGATTTAATTAAAGCCTAAACCAAAAAGCGAACTAAATTAATTCGATTTTTCATTTCCCAAACCAAAAGGAAAAAATAAACAAACGAAACCAATTTTTTTTGGTTTGGTGAACCAATTGACACCCCTAATACATATCACTGATATATCTTTTGCTGAATGACGTTTGGGTACATAACAATAACAAATATCTTGTGCAGAATGATGTTTGGGTGCATAACAAATAATTCAATTGATTGCCCATCATAGTCATTAACTAGCATGGATTTTTATCTAATCTAGAAATAAATATAATTGTTGTAAGACAAGGAGATTGTGTTTTGACCTGGTCAACAACCTCTAATAATATCACTTGCTAAGCACAAACTTCCTTTTTTTAACCAACTTAACCAGCGCTTAATAAAAAATTCATTTCTTACAAGCTACGTCCCCACACTAGAAAAAAGGCGACACCCAAAACCTGCAACTCCCGCTTTGGTAGTTCATTCCCATCCCATCAAACCTGCAACTCCCGCTTTTGTAGTTCATTCCCATCCCATCAAGTCCTTAGCTTTAAGCACTCCCATCAAAGATCCCTCCATTTTTATCCCTCCCTTATATCTCTGCTTCTCTCTCTCTCCTTGTTGGCCTCATGTGGCCACCGTGGGGGACAGAATCACCAACTCGAATTCAAAATAAATCAACTCCGTCTAAGAAACTCGGTTGCCCAACGCTCAAAGATCTTCAACGCCTCTGGAAAGAAGAAGAAGCCGATCAGAAATATCCCAAGAAACCATCGACGAGCGAGATGTGTCCATGGACGCTGGGCTTTTGGAGGAGTTGAAAGGGGTCTTGGGTCTGAAGAAGCTGAGTGTACCTAGGGTTTTCATCCGCGGGAGATACATTGGCGGGGCAGACGAGGTCAGGCAGCTTCATGAGATAGGAGAGTTGAAGAAGTTGGTCCAAGGGTTTCCGGCGGCGGAATCCGGTGTGTGTGATGCATGTGGAGGGTACCGGTTTCTGCTCTGTGATCACTGTAATGGAAGTCATAATGCTACAGTGAGAAGGGTGGATGCAGGAACTGTATGGCTTGTAACGAGAACGGTCTCATCAGGTGCTCTTACTGTTTTTTCTCTTTACGGTTCTCATCTATCAAATCAGAAATAGAGAGAGAGAGAGAGAGAGAACCATATGAGAAGAAAATGGGAAGAAAAGAAGAAACTCTAATTTTTTTTTATTTATTTTTTTAAAATAAATATAAATTTTATTGGGTTTGTTTCCTTGCATCTTCATTCCTCGTCTCTGAATGGGTACCAAGTTCTTTTATGTTTTATTTTTTTTTTTCATTTTAAAAGCTAATCTTTTTCTTTTTTGCAGGTAAAAGATTTGGTTATACTGTTTGTTTTTATATCGTTAGGAGATAGTGAAATACCCATAAGTGTAAATACAAAAAAAAAAAAAAAAAAAAAAAAAAAAAAAAAAGAGGAAATACCCAGAGGTGTACACCCTCGCACTTAGAGGAGAGTGGATCAGGTGCGAGTGGTCTTGTTGTGCGGGTGAGTGTCGGCGGCATTATAGTGGCCCACGTCATCTAAATTCATGTGAACAAGAAAAAAAAAATTTAGATTTTTTTTTTTCTTTCATTCACATGTGCAGGTGGCCAATAGAGTGCTGCTTGCAAGGCCACCCGCACTTGATCCACTGCACATCTAGAGGGTGTATATAGTTGTGTGGGTCGGGTTCGGTGCGATTGTATCGCGCTTTGGTTTTGAGGCACGGGCATGACACGGTCCAATGTATCCTAATATAATATGAATAGGTTCAAACATGGGCATTGTATCCTAATATAATATGAATAGGTTCAAACATGGGCATGACACGATCAATCGGTCCAACGTATCCTAATATAATGTGAATAGGTTCAAGCATGAGCACGACATGATCAATCTTGCCATAAATTGTGGGTTGTATCAGAGCTTAGAGTCTAAATTTCTATTAGGCCCCTAACAGTCGACATGAGGCTATTCATGCACAATACATTGTACATCCTTATTCACTATTTCGGTATAGTTTATTGTACATCCCTATAGAGTGGCGATGGATCGGGTGAGCCGGCTAGTCTGATCGTATGCTTGGCCGGACTTGGACAAAGATAATTAGCCTGTAGGATCGAGTCGGATTGGAATTTAAGACTATTGACATTTAGGACCGCGTTGGGGTTGATGTTAGATTGGTCCGACCTGAATATTCCTACCTACAACTTGGTGCATTTATTTATTTTCTTATAAGAAAATATTTTGTTATTATATAATTATTATTCATATTACTTATCTAAGCATATAATATATTTTAAGCTTATTAAAATTTAAATAAATTGACAATTTATCATTACATAATTATACTTTTTAAGTAACTTGAATTTCAACTATAGTAATAGATATGCCAACTAACTCATACGGGTTAGTTCAATTGGCTGACTCTCCAGTTTAGCAATTGGAGGTCTTAGAGGTTCGAGTCCTCAAGCTTACTTGATATATGGTCTTTGTGAGTGGGGTCATGTATTCTGGATTTATCCTTTCCCCACTAAGTGATGTCGAGGTTTCATGTAACAAAAAGTTAGGGCCGAGTCAATCTAGTTTCAGGCCGGGCTAGGCTTGGGTCACATTATTATACTTTAAAAAACACAGTATAACTTAATCCCAATGGCATTAACATGAGTCATATGATGAGATGAGATCTCAATCTGACCTTCAAAAAAATTTCAGGAAAAAACCCTAACAATAGTCATGACCAACAAAGGTTGGCCTGAGGGGAAGGGACTCTGGTCGCTTAAGCAAGTGGTCTCAGGTTCGAGCCCTTATGCTGCAAACGTTCTTGGAAGAGGTCCCATCTTAGCGCCCGACCGTATCTCGGAAGATTAGTCCTGCTCAAAAGCCTGAGATACTTTGGAAACCAAAAAAAAAAAAAAACAATAGTCATGAATTAAAACAAAAAAGCCAAAACGCAGAGGACCCACTGATGTGGCATAATTGATGACGTGACAAAGATGATACCATTAACGACAACAGCACAAGACAGACAATTAGTTGGTAGAAGAGACCTTCCCTCCTCAACTCCTACTTGTCCACCTGTCAACTTCTGAGATGCCTCAAATTCCCACCCAAAATATACACATTCCCGGATTCGATTGCAAAACACTTACAAGACAAAACCCAGAAACACTATTAAAATCTTTGAAGTTGCGTCATACCCTCTACCAAAAAATTTGGTCTTTCCATTAAAGAATGGATAGGATTAGGTGTGAAACTTGGGTCGATTGAAACCGAACCGATCCAAATCAACTTTGGTTCGGTTTGGGTTGGGTTTCTAGATATTTGGTTTTGAAATTATAAAACCAAATTAGATTGGTTTGGTTTTCGATTGAAACCTCAGTTAAACCGAATCGAACAGAAACTTGAATTCCAGTGTATGTAGTCTAAACGAACCGAACGATTTAAACCGAACTATAGTCCATATATGTATATATATTTATTCTATATTATACATGATATATAAAACCGAAACTACAATTTGAGTTGGGTCGATTTGGGTTTAGGGCTTTTCATTTCAATTCGGTTTGGTTTCGGGTTGGGAAGTCTGGTTCTCAATTCGGTTCAGTTTCGGGTTAACTTTCACTCGGTTGGTCCTGGGTTGATGTCAACCCGAACCGAGTTGCACCCCTAGAAAGGATATCCCATTTTTGCCTTTTCTTGAGTTTATGGGCCATGGGAGATATTTTTATTGGAATTCAATTTCCCATGAAGTGTATGGTGGTGGTTAGTTTGACAATGACAAGAATTGATAATCTAATAAATATCTTTATTAATCTAGATAGAGAAGGGGAGGAATTCACAGAACACTCTTCTTAAGAACCTGACAAGGGAGGAAGATGACTAAGGTGGGAATTGTGAAGGAATTCAAATATGAAGCAAGCGTTTGAGAGAGATGGCTAGTATTCTTCCTTATCTAATCTCTTTTCCCATCCCTTTTCTTACCATATTGTCTCAATCTGTATAAGTACTCAATACTGTCAAGACCCTCAACACAGCAGATCTTTAGCCTTGTCACACCAAAGATGATGCAACCTGAGTTTCTTCATCCTTCTTCTCTTGATGAAGATGGATTCTTGTTTGGCCTAGACATGGATTCCTTCATGGATAACTTTGAATTCTCTTCTTCATTCACCATCACTGAGGATTCATCAGATGTTTCTTCAATCCCACATTGCCCAACCATGTATTTTGATGAGTTACTCACTTTTCCTGTTTGTGGAGATGCAGTACCAGTCATTTCCTCCATGGAATTTATAGATTGGGAGGAGTTTGGTTCTGTGTTTAATAATCAATCACTTGCCGATACGTCGAGATCGATGGACGAGAGCCAGAGTAGAGAAGAAGAAGGTGGGATGAGCCTAAGCCGATCGATGAACACGGCTTGGGTTCAACCATTGCTAGACTTGCCTACAGAAGAAATGGAGATTGATAACCAATTGAGCATCTTTCATCTACTCAAGGCTTATGGCGAGACCATGGAAATGGAACAAGCAGAGCTTGCAGATGTGACCTCGAAGCGAATTCGCGAGAAGGGTAGTCCTATAGGCGCAACCATTGAACGATTCGCATACTACTTCTTTCAAGAGACGGACGACGAGACTACCTACCTTGAACAAGAGTCGAGTAGGAACTATGAGGCGGCGTTCAGGGCATTCTATCAGATATTCCCATATGGGAGGTTTGCTCACTTCACTGCAAACTCGGCAATCCTCAAAGCGATGCCGGAGAACGTTGAGGTGGTACATGTTGTGGACTTTGACATGGGTGAAGGCATTCAATGGCCTCCCTTGATTGAGGCCATAGGCCGGCAACGAATAACACTCCAGCTGACGTCGATAAAGTGGAAGGACGATACCCAGTTGAGGTTTGAGGAAACAAAGAGGTGGCTCTGTGACCATGCACAGTCAATTGGCCTAAAGTTGCAGGTTGAAGAAATGGAGATGGAGGAATTGGTGAGTGAGATGAAGAAAATGAAGAAAAGGGGTGGAGGGAGGGACTGGTTGGCCTTCAATTGTATGGTGTGCCTTCCCCACATGGGAAGACAGAGGAGGAGTAGAAGGGATGTAATGGAGTTCATAAGGGTAGCTCAGGAACTGATTAAGCCTTCCAGTAGTAGTAATGATTGTAGGGGTGTCCTAACTTTTGGGGACAATGGAGGTAACATTGAGGACAGAATGAGAGATTATTGTTGTGGGTTTGGGTCTTTCTTTGATGATTATTTGCTTCACTACCATGCCTTGTTTGAATCCATGGAATGCAGTTTCCCTTGCCACCTTACAGAAGCAAGAACAGCCATGGAGTGTCTGTTTGTGGGACCTAATGTGTCTTCACTTACTTGCTTTCAGAAATGGGAAGAGATTAGGGAAGTTTGTGATGGTCATTTGAGATTTGGGTTGGAGGGTTGGAGATTGAGCAGAGAGGCATTGGTTGATGCCAAGGAGATGGTGAAAGAAGGGGAGAGTCAGTATAGGGTTAGGGTTGAAGGGGAGAATGGGAATGAGATGATCTTGGAATGGAGGGGGACACCATTAGTGAGAGTTTGTGCTTGGAGGTAGTAGTTAAGATAGGGAACCATAGATTGATTGATTTCTGTAAATGGTATTGTATAAGTAACATTTGATTGATTAGAATACTTGTTGCTTCATGGATATTACTCTGAATATTGTGCAGTAGATTCAGGTGGGACATGAACCAAACATTAAACCAAGCTGAGGATCTCTCAAGCAAGGTTTAAAGGATCGGACCAATCCAGTCCGTACCTGGACCGGTCAGGACCGGTCCAGTGCTAAGCCACGATACATAATGTATAGTGAGGCTCTGGACCGAACCAGTACAACTGATACAGGTATCTACCGACTGGTACAACCGGTCCTTTTTTTGTTTCTTTGTTTTTTATTTTAATTTATGAATTGGACGGTCCAGACCGGTATTGATCTGGACCGGTCTAATACTGACTGGTCCCACCAATCAAACAACCGGTCCGGCCGATCCAAAAAAAACAGCGATCCACTTTTTTGTATCGTACCGGGATCGGCAGGGACCAGTCCCTGGTCCCGATCTTACTCTGAAGTTCTCAACCATCCAGAAATGAACCTAAGATGAATATTTCTTTGGTGGAGAAATGATGTGCTCTGGTAGCACTCCAATCTGATTCAATGGACCTGGGCTCAAATAGTAATGTTGCAAACAATATTTGGGCTTCTATGGGCCCATTAAAAATGTAGCCCAAGATTACTCCTAATCTCTTGTTAGGGATGTACAATTGTGCCGTGCGTGCCAGTCCAGAACTATAATGTGCATGCCTTTTGTGCCATGGGCCGGCATGATACGACCCAATTTATTTAGCGGGCCATGCCATGCCTAATCTCAGGCCTCATAGGCCCAGCACGGCACGGGGCACTATTATTATCGTTTCGGGCCAGATTTCGTGCTGTGCCTATAATTTAACTAAAACTCAATCGGGCTCGTGCCCAATCCGGCCTGGTCTGTGCGTGTTGTGCTGTGGGTCATGATCCCCATACCCGGCTAGGCACTATAAGGTAGAGGTGGCAATGGGTAGTGCGGGTCGTAACCGAGTCGAGGTTTAAACGGGTTGTGTCGGGTTTGATCTGTTTACCAACGGGTCAGGAAAACCTATCACCATTAACGGGTTGAACTTGCCAACCAGTTTAAAATTTAATTAATTTATTAATTATTATTTTTTATTTTAAATTAATAAAATAATAATAATATAATAAAAAACGGGTCACACGAGTTTGGTGGGTTGGGTCAGGCTCAGCCCGTTTACCAACAAGTCAAAAAACCCTCAACCCGAACCCAACCCATTTAATAAACGGGTTGACCCTAACCCGTTTAGTCGGATTGGTAGGTTGGGTCATGTTTTGCCAGGTCTCCTAAAAGACCTATTGTGCTGTGCCTGGGCACGGACAAAATTGTTCCAGGCCGGGCCGCACGTTTGTACATCCTTAAGCCTTGTTCACTATTTGTAATAGAAAACTTCAATAAATTATGAATTAGCGGGCACTGGCACTTCCTTAACTAATCTTGTTTGCCTTACTTCCATTTTTTTTACTTGACACGTCCATCCAAGTTGATCCCTTAATGGACCTTCTCATCTTGGTTCTTGTTTGGCACCACATGCTTGTCTGGGTCTATTTGAATTGATCGGAGTCAATTCTTTGTTTACATTCTCTCTTATCTATCCGGTTTAATTTTTAAAGAGGATAAAACAAAAAACATGGCTTGAATTTCCATGGCTCATCTAGTAGTCCCAATGGGCACGTATTTCAAGTCAAAGTTTGTTAGTAAAAGTCTACGAGTCGTGATCACCGAACTCTGCCGTCTCCGGAAACCGGAATGAGTTGAAATCGTTTGTTGTGGTCCATATTGTAGACTTATATTGCCCTTCTTCAAGGGTGAGCCGGGCACCCATCACAATCATGGATCGCAATAGGGACCCTGCAATAGTCTCATGATTGAAAGTTTGAGAAGAACGGGCTTCACACTTGATGGGTTGGTCCACATTGACCCAATAAGGCAATACTGAACTGTTAAGAAAGAAAGATACTCAGCACACACAAGACAGCAATTTATGTGGTTTGATTCAATAATAGTGTTTACGTCCACAGATTCACACCCAGTTCTACTATTCTCATGAATTTAGGGAAAAAATGTTACAAGCGCAAAGACAAAAAGTATGATAAATACTTTATAATTAAGGTTAAATAAAAATACCCTGCATTAATTCAAAAAAAATGTAAAATTATTATTTTATCCTTTGGGCAAAAGGCTGGATCATCATTATTTCTTGAATGTCTCGATAACATTAGTTTCCACGTAACAACACGAATCGAATGTTGGATCAAAATAATCCGATAGCATTCTAAATTTCTCATTGATAACTCCCAACCGTGACCCATAATCAACAAACAGGAGCTACAATCTACTTTTATTTTGTTAGATTACGTTATCGGGTTGCCCCGAGTCGCCCAACCTATATACTTTGTCCCTTTTTCAAAATACGGTTTGAATATGATCTTTTGTGTCAACAATATGGGTCCAACTTGGGTTGGGTTAACCCTAACCTAAGCCGACCTAATCCGACTTTGAGTCGATTTTGATTGGGTTTTATATTGGTGATCAGACGGGTTAATTTAATCCCACTTTACACGCGGCGCTTTCGTAAAAGCGCGTATACGTAATTTGGGTGTAGCCGCACATACTGAATCATTCATTAAAGCTGTAACGGCTGTATAACCGTCCCTTTCACATGCCAGCTATCAGCAGCTGCGTACGGTGATTAGACTGTTTGGTGAAAATGTAAGATTTGAAACAGCAGAAAGGATATCTGACCGTTCTTATCACCAATAAAGGCGATAGCTTCTCAAAGAAGCTACTTTTTTAATTTCAGTTTATGGGGGAATGCCACGTGTCCCAAACCCAACAAACACGTTCCTTCTTTCCTTTTGAAATATTCAAAGGACCAATGACTTATGTTCCCACGACATACTGCCTTCTGAAAACCCGAGGGAATGAGAATCTTACTCTTCCCCCGACGGACCCCATTTTTCTCGAATGATGTATTTAGGGGGATACTACCCCTAATAGACTCCTCAAATAGTTATAATCTCAATAGATCCTCGAAATCACATCTATCTGCTCTCTAGAACAGACTTCGAGTGACAATATCACATACATGTACATCTTAAAGGTACTTTTACTCAAGGAAAGATCCTTGAGGGAACTTTCCGTACCTTCTAACTCAGGAGTAATTCTTGGATCATGTCCATAGACTCCGAAGGACCACTTTTATGCTTTGCCTTGAAGGATCACCAAGCAGGTATATCCCTTTTCATTTAAGGAGGCCCGGGGGACAACCTCGACAGACAAACCTAAGGGACAACCTCGACTGACATATCCGAGGAATAGCCTCGACGGACATATCCGAGGGACAACCTCGACAGAAAAATCCGAGTGACGATCTCAATAGACATATTCGAGGGACCACTCTGAATGACAGAGCCAAAAGACAACTTTGATGGACAAATCCGAAGGTAGTCTTTCCAAGCTAACCACCTCCAGATGGTCAATTCAAGGGAGGTATGTTCCCTCCTGTTATGGGTGAATTCAAAGGAGGTGAATTGCAGGCTAACCACTTCGAGAGGGTTAATTCATCAATGGCTTGTCACCCACAAAAGACTACGGATTCCATCCCCCTCGAGGGACGCAGATTTGGGTTTACCCCTCGAATGTTGTCTTTTATGCATCCGACTTACCAACTGGGGCTCAAACTCACTTTCATTCATTCTCATGAACTGACTTTGAACCATATCTTGAGACTTTTACTTCCAGAAAGCAAATCCTCAGTGAAAAGGGCTTTAGAAGTTGAAAGCACACCATCTTCAGACGTACTTCCTGAAAGACTGGT